>JANHFT010004959.1:6570-19388 GCA_032467955.1 Pseudoxenodon macrops
TCTCTCTCTCTCTTTCCTCTCTCTTTTAAGTCCACATGAAAAATCTATTCTCTCTCTCTCTCTCTCTCTTTCTTTCTTTCCCCTCTCTCTTTTAAATCCACATGAAAAATCTATTTGTGAGTGTGAGAGTAGATTCTCGTTTGTACATCCCAGGTCCCATCCCATATATTTTTACTGGGATTTGGAGAGAATTCCCAATTCTTCCCAAAGATTTAACAGACTACTTTTACTCTCAGTTTATACATCTCATATTTATTTTTTAATTAACTTGGAGCCCTGACCACAGCAGGGAAAGCTTTCTATTGCCTCAACTGCATTAGCTTTGTCTCGGTAGAAAGTTCAGCGCACCAATTTATGAAGTGATCTGGGTACGCTTTAACAGGGGGAAAATTTCAATGCACTTTTCTTTCTCTGCAGGTACAAATTGGCATCTTCAAAAAGGAATGCTTCTGCCGACATCCTCCTAATTGGTGTTTGCCCCCCACCAAACTCAAATCATGGTGATCATGTCAGATTATACAGCCGTTCCCACCTCAAGCCAAAGCCAGCAAAAGCCTCTTCGGGTTGGATTTTATGATATTGAGAGGACCTTGGGAAAAGGCAATTTTGCTGTGGTCAAACTTGCCAGGCACAGAGTAACCAAAACGCAGGTGGGTGGGAGATTGTACTGCCTTGCCTTGTAGAGAAAATGAATCATGTTACCTTGGGAGATGTTTCTCAGTGGAATTAATCAATTTTCCAAATGTACAATATACCAATTTACACTGACAGTAACTCTCTGTGGTAGACAGTAATGAACAGAATATAGTTTAAGTACTAGTAATAGCAAATTATTCCACACTTCAAATAGTTTCCCAAATGAATATAAAGTAGAATGGCACTAAGTCATAGAGGAGTCTTTTGTGGCATTGATTTCACAGTTATTGCTGGCTTAATTATACATATTGTTATCCTACTATTTATTTCTTCCTAAATGATTGCTACTTTTCACATTGATAAGAGTTATGCATTTGGGGCTAACTTTTTAAAGAAATCAAATGGGTGTAACTGAGTATAAATGCTTACAAGCTTTGTTCATTTATATCTGAATATTTGATTATACGGTAACATTTGGAAAATGCTGAAATTGTACAACACAGAATATCAAGAAGTAGAAATCACATTAACTGGGCAATTAATTTCTAAGTAGATTTTACTTAAGATACAAGTGAATTAAAAAAAAACATTTCTACTGCAACTAAATATGTCTAAAGTTGTACTGCTCATATATTTTTTGTAAGTCCTGTCAGACTGTTGGTACTAAAATATTTTAGATGTTGCATTATTTTAATTTTCACGTGTATTGTATATTGTCTTCCTTAAAATATGCTTAAGAAGAAGTTTATGTAATTTTATAGTTTTAGTTTTCCTATGTTTTTCACAACACTTTTGTGTTAGTATTACTTGCAGTAACATAACATATTTTATGAGTGCTCTGAGTTTCTTTTTGTTTAAACCTTAGGTTGCAATAAAAATTATAGACAAAACACGATTAGATTCAAGCAATCTGGAAAAAATCTATAGAGAGGTTCAGATAATGAAGCTCTTGAATCACCCCCACATAATCAAACTGTATCAGGTAAGAAATGATTTCAGATTACTGCCTGCCTGTTAGATATATTTTGGGCTTTATGTGATTTACTTGATTCCATTACAAGATGGACGTATTATTTCAGATCAAAACATGTTAAATAGTTTAAATTAGAATGTTTCCAAATGCTGACTCATTATTTTTGTTTTTAAGTATATTTGATATTTATAAAAAATATTTTGTTTATAGCATATGGAAAATTTTAAGAGAAAACTTCAAAACTCAGTTTATATATCTTTTTATGTTCACAGTTTAAAGTACAAATTGAATCTGGATATAGTTCAAGCGTATATGTTTTAGATCAGGCTGCCACTTAGAAGTTTCCTTAAAATCTTATTTAAAAAGAAAGAAAAAAGAAAAGCCATGCTATACAATTTCCATCTAGTTCACCCTGATTTGCAGTTGTTACATTCTATAAAAAAGAGAGCAAACTGGCGTACTATGCAGATAATGAATTGTAATCCTGTGAATAAACAGAATTGATCTTAGGTGAACTACATATTTTATAACATTACTGTTTGATTGAAATACCTACATACTATTAGAACAATCTGTCTAATAAAGAGGAAAAATATGTTTAAAATATTTCTGAAACATACAACAGAACCAATTTTCTGTATAGAGTGCAAATACCTATCATAAACTTGCCAATAAACATTTTGCTTTTTAGCGAATAAACGAGTAGTTTAAGAAATACAAAAATGACAACCAAAAAGACATTTATATAGAGAATTTATTTTAAAAAAAGGCCTTGCCACTGCAATATTTGTGAATGTCTGCTATCTATGGTCAGTCTACATGGCAATATGATATGGTTGAGTTTATTTTGATTTTACTTCCATAGAAAAATAAATATTTTAGCAGGTTTAAAATAGTTAAATACATTGTATTAATTGACTATTTGAATAAACATGTGGAATGGTTTGGGGAGCTTTGTTGGATCTCCCAACTTACATGTTTCATAGCTGTTGATATTGTGCTTGATGCTTCTCTTTGATGGAATTTGAGCAATAGGAATTAGGTGAAATGTTACTTTGGGGGTGGAAGGATGGTTTTGACATGATTTTAATAGCACTGTCTAATTTTAATCCAGCTGGCCTTTTTCCCAGAACATTTTAAATGCCTTATTTCTTCTTATCTCTCTCCCCTCCTTAATAAAATACATGTATATTATTATTATGTGTAGGATGCAAGTGCTTTTTCGTGCCTTTGATATTTAAACTTCATTAGACAACGTTAGAATTTATAGCTCTTGAAATTTTACACAAACACGCACACATGGACTCACTCATTCATCCATCCATCCATTCATATCCCTGATATTTTTATGGATGTGAGATACAAGTCAACATCGCCATACTAAAATGTTCCGATTATACTTGAAGGAATTTCCTTTGGATAATTTGTGTTTATGATTTAAGGCAGGATAATTTCACTGGTAAATAATGTTTAGAAACTACTGTATATATTAAGCATTTTTAAAAAATCAAATAGATTAACGCCCTTTGAAAACATGCTGATATTGGAAGAGCCATTCATATTTTGATGGTAATGGATGTTGCAATTAGGCATGTTTAACCCTATACTGGAACAGCCTTCTCCAGTGTGGTCCTATATAGATGTTTTGGAACTGCAGAATTTATAGGTCATATGTTCTATCATATTCGGAGAAGCTCAAGTTAGCGAAGGCAGTACCAAATAAAGAAACATATACAATGTCAAGTATCAACAAGCAAATAGCTTGTTTGTTTCTTAATGTATATTTCAAATTTATTTGTCATCTGTTTTTTTCAAGTCAAATGATGAATTGTATTAAGTGGAGTTAAATATATGTCTTATCATTATATATTTTTAAATAAATGTTAATTAATACAAGAAATTAATATCATTTAATGAGGAGTTAGATGCCACTCAGATGTCTGCATGCAAAGATGTGCAAGAGTTGGCTTCAGGCAGGGAAAATTAAGTTTTCCTGTAGATCTTCTCTGTAAGTCTTCTCTGTAGATTAAATATTGATAAACAAGGAAATGCATGTTTTGTGCTATTATAAATGTGCTTTATCTTCAAAGGCATATTCAGGATTTAAGAAGTTTACATCTTTGATATGTTGTTTTTCTGTCTCATGTTCATCAGGTTATGGAAACAAAAGATATGCTTTACATTGTAACCGAATTTGCAAAGAATGGCGAAATGTTTGGTAAGTTCTCATGGCATATTAGCATATTATTAACACCTACTTGCTTCTTATCCATCATTTAAATAACAGGGCCTCCACCATTCTGAATTAGACTGGAGTGACAGATAGATACAGAATTACAGAAAGAAACACAAGCCAGCAAAAATCCTGCCTCTTTTCTCTTCTTATGGAAACTTCTGCTATATCATAGACTTTTCATCAACTGAAGAGTCATAATTAGTTACAAATATCTGGTCATCATGGAATGGCTTATACTTCACACTAAACAAAAAGCAAATAGAGTATATATTGACTTACTACTTGTGTGAACCAAACCTATGTCTGCTGTAGATTGAGCTGTCCAGTAGTAATATATAGCTGAAGTAGCTGAAATGCAGCTAAGTAGGAAGGTTTATTTGTAGATGTTTTAAAGAGGTTATTGAAGCTGATATTAACGTGAAGACATTTCTGTCCTTTGAATCATGTTTGACAGATCACTTAACTACATGTGGGCATATGAATGAACATGAAGCTCGGAAGAAATTCTGGCAGATACTTTCAGCTGTGGAGTATTGTCACAGCCATCATATAGTACACAGAGACCTCAAAACAGAGAATCTTCTCTTAGATGCTAACATGAATATCAAGCTTGCAGGTGAGAATGCTGTCACTGCAAAACATTTCATGTTTTCCAATTCTTTTCTCATTAGAAGTTTTATTATATGCTTCTGAAATAGACACAGCTTTGATAATTGCCAGAATAGATACAAATATGTTTACTTATTCATAGATTATTAATAGAGAGTGATGTTTTATTCATCTTCCTTTCTAGACTTTGGATTTGGAAACTTCTACAAATCTGGTGAACCTCTGTCCACCTGGTGTGGAAGTCCACCTTATGCAGCTCCAGAAGTTTTTGAAGGAAAGGAATATGAAGGCCCGAACCTTGATATATGGGTAAGCTATAAATCCCATATTACCCACCTGGTAAGGTACCAAAAGGATGATATAGTGTACTTCATTGACTATATATATTATTATGTTGTTGACAGAGCCTTGGTGTGGTGCTGTATGTTCTTGTTTGTGGTTCTCTCCCATTTGATGGACCCAATTTACCATCTTTAAGACAAAGGGTGCTAGAAGGACGATTCCGTATTCCTTATTTCATGTCCCAAGGTGGGATTTCTATTTTTTTTAACTTTCTTCTTATTTTATATTTTAATGTTTTTAAACATTTTGAACATAACATTATTTATCTGGTATTTTAACATTTTGAATGAAAGTTTTCTCTAGCTCTATATTGATTAGGAAAATATAGTGTTCTTTTCCTACAGTCAAAAGCATTCAAAATGCAAACGCTAATTAATAGGATTTTTCTTTAAGAGAAAAAGGTCTTACTATACAATATATTTTTAGAATTTATTTTAATCTTTCAATCACTGATTATTTTGTCAGTAGCTGAATTGTTATCCATTGACTTTAATACTTAAATAAACTTATTGTAAAACTAGTACAACAGAAGAATCCCTTCAAGTTGTGCTTGTAAAATTTTAAAAACAACTGAAGTTCCTCAAGATTTTGTAAAGGAAGTGGGAAATAGTTATGGAGATAAATTAGTCTTGATTATTGAAACATTTTTATGGGCTTGCTTTTTTTGTGAATAAGGAGACTTGAACACTAATTTAACCTTTAAGTTACTCTGTTTGCCCTTTATTTTTATATTCAAATGTTGCTGTTCTTGTCTTCTAAATAAATCACCAGATTGTGAAATGCTTATTCGACGGATGCTGGTTGTGGATCCTACAAAACGAATTACAATTGCTCAAATAAAGCAGCACAAGTGGATGCAGGCCGACCCATCTCTTCAGCAGCAGCATTCTTTGTCCTTCTCCATGCAGAACTACAACTCCAACCTGGGAGATTATAATGAACAGGTCCTCGGGATCATGCAGACTCTTGGCATTGACAGACAAAGAACGATTGAGGTGAGTTTTTGACATCTTACTCTGAAAAGCCACTGTCTCTCTTGGACCATATGAGGTGTGCCCTTTAGGAAAGTGGCACATGTTTGCCTATCAAGTATCAGCTAAAAATGCATTCCTGTGTAACTGATATAATTTACATTTGTTTGGAGATTCTAGACAGGAATGCTTTTCAAATACTCTAGCTGGCATAAATTTTTTAAATTTGAAATCATAGAATGTTTGGTTCTGAGAATTCCAATTTTTTCCATTCCTGAAGAAACTCACATAATCCCTAAGTTTGCCTTTATAACAATGGCTAAACCTTGCTCTTTGAAGTATAACTAGCCAGTAATTTTAAATATCTTATTTTGTGATAAACTGGGGGGAGGGGGGAGAATACATGTCTGTGGGGTTGTCTTTCTATCAGAGAGAAGCTTCTGGAATTAATGGGTGGCTATTCCTTTTTAAATGTATCTGTGCACTAAAATTAGTTTCTGTCTCCATTTCCTGTAGTCTTTACAAAACAGCAGCTACAATCATTTTGCTGCAATTTACTACCTTCTTTTGGAGCGCCTCAGGGAGTACCGTAGCAATCAATTGTCCCATCGCTCAGTAAGCAGTCGCCAGCAAAGACCAAGAAGTTCAGACTTCAGCAACCTTGAGGTAAGGTCATATATAATCATTCTTAGGTCAGCTAAGTTAAGTCAACTGAATTTCCCATGCAGGTTCCCCCCCCCCATCTTAGAACTGAACCATAGCTTAGAGTGACAGAAGGAGGCATCTCCTTCATCGTTTTTTGCTTAATCTTTTAACTAAAAAGCATATTTCAGCAGTTCTGGAATAAAACATATTTCATTGCATGTTAAAATCCAAGTTTGAATTCTGATAAATAAATTAGAATAAATTATGTAAGTGTTAAACCTTCCTTGCTGTAGGAAATCTTGTGCATTCAGCATCAGCCTGTAGAGCTGACAGAGTTAGCTGGCATTTTACTTAATGTTTTACTCTCTAGTTTATTTTTCTGAAATTCAAAAACTAAACTCAGGATATGTATTTATTAAAGGACAAATTAATTAGTTCTGGCACATTTTATGGGAGCTTCATCACTGGAAGCTTTCAAGAAGAGACTGGACTGCCATTTGTCAGAAATGGTGTAGGGTCTCCTGCTTTGGGGGAGGGGGTTGGACTAGAAGACCTACAGAGTCCCTTCCAATTCTGTTAACCTGTTATTTATCTAGATTATGCAGAAGGTCAAATGAAAATGTAGTTGATCATTGCTTGGTTTTGAATCTCTTTAGTTGACCCAGGATAAAATTGCCAGTGAGAACTTGAGATCATCTCTGCTATACCATCAGCCTCCGAATCTGATTCAGTCCCCATTGCAGGCAGATATGGATTGCGACCTGAACTCTCCATTACAGGTTGGTGCTCTTAGCATTCCAACTTAATAGTTGATTGGAGGCCATCAGGTGAAACAGGAATCCTAGAACCAAGGAGGCTTAAGAATACGTTTAAAGATCTATCTTTTACTTTTACCCCCCAATGTCAATCTGTACATTATCACATATGTCTTCTTGGAAAAAAATATTATAGAGGCACAAACAACACTGCCCAAAGTTGCTTCATGTGAGATTATAAACCTGATAGATAGATTTAAAAAAAATGGCACTGTGTTATTCCTTTTATTGTTTTACTTTTCAGCCATTGTTTTTTCCTATGGATCCGAACTTCAACACCCTTTTCAGGAATCGTTCCATCTCTCCAAACAGCCTCCTGGAAACTACAATCAGTGAGGAAGTAAGGCAGGGCAAGGAACTGGAGGATGAAATCAAAGCTTTCAATCCAATTGGTTTCCCAATCAACACAAGTCGAAGACACACATTGGCTGGAGTAACAACTCATTTTTATCAGCATTCTCCACCATGTAAGTGCTGTGAAGATGGGATGCAGAATAAATATCTAAAAGAGTACTTTCTCTTTTTATTGAAATTTCTTCATCTACTTTGTTCATAGTGTATTTTTTAAATAAGCTTAGGTTTCAAAAATCAGCTGTCGTAGCCTTTCCTTTCGATTAACCTGTATTTGTCAGGGTTATAAACAATAATTGCCTCAGTTGTACCATATTCTGAAATAACCTCTCTAAGGAAAATAACGTAGCAGGTGGGCTAAAAATATGGACTTCCTTTTTCCCCTTCTTTTACATATTCAAGTATCTCTTTACCTATGTCGTTTGAGAATACCTACTTTTTTTTCTTTTGATTCCACTTAAAATGTTAGTAATCAACTTGTAGAACATTCCAGACCACTCTTTGAAACAACTACAAGTAGTATCATCATCTATGCCACCTATTCAGCAATAATTAACAATATTATCCTAGTTTGCTTTTTTCTCCAATGAGGAAAAAATGGTTTCTTTTACCAATGGGACATAATTACGTATGAACGGGTTGACATTAGAGAGTAAAATTAAATAGCTTTTCAAAACATTCTCCCATAGCCCCCCTCCCCACCTTACAGGATATTTTGGTCACTAATATTGTGATCCAGGTAGCATTGATTCATAATTTGTTATTTATAAAAATAATAAACAAGGAGCAAACCCCACACTCACTAGCACTGATGATATTACATAGTCAGGTAATGAAAGGTGTCCAATTAAACAACCAAGCTTAGAGAACATCAAAGACTCCACCATTCATAATTTTTAAAAACTAATTTGAAAATGGGAATATCTGTTAAAGAAGCAAGAGTTCCTAATTGCTACCATGATTTAAATATCAGATTAGTTCCTGCACTCCTTCAAAACATCAGACTTATTCCTAGTGAACATGCTACAGGAGGGATCTCCCATTGCTTTTAATACATGTTTTAGCAACACAATTGTCCTACAATCTTACTCTGTAGTTAAAGTTGCATTAAATTGAGTTTGAGCTCAGCCATAGTACTGCCTAAGGTTTTTGTTAATTAGTAGATCTTTTGTAAGTAGAAAAGATTCATCTTATATCCAATACTCTTGTTATTTTCTGTATCAATTTTTCAAATGTTCCCTTCTGCCTGTTTTTTTTTATATAGGTATAGTCATTTCCTCTTCTGCAAGCCCTACAGAAGGAACCAGTTCGGACAGCTGTCTCCCTTCGTCAGCAAATGATGGCTCTGAAATGCTGAGCAACTGCTTGGAAAATCAAATGAACCTTGGTCACCCAACCACAGCTAGAGTTACATCATCATTCCTGACTTCCCATTCAGATACCCCAGTATTGCAAACTCAGGGCTGCAGGGGTGGTACTTCTCTGTTGCCTGTCAGTTTCCAAGAAGGAAGGAGAGCTTCTGATACCTCATTAACTCAAGGTAATATTTCCTTGTACACACATAATCTAGAACCACCAATATTCTCTAGGTCTACAATATAAATTTTAGACATTTACCTAAACATGGTCTACTATACACCATGTTATATACCTATTTGAAATTGTGGCCATGCTGGTATTTATAAAGAGACTTGCAAGTTATTTATACTCACACAAAAAGAACATACATACATATGAGACAGAGGAATGTGTGCGTGGGAATGTATGTGATGAAATCAGATGATAATCTGTGGCTGTCATTCAGGGTTGCCTCAGTGGGAAAGGAGGGATATAACCTTGAAGAAAGCTGTTTACTTAAGGCAGGCATTATTTATTAGATCTTGTGTTTCTGTGTTTCTCTATAGGCTTGAAGGCATTTAGGCAGCAGCTCCGAAAGAATACTAGAGCCAAAGGTTTTCTCGGACTAAATAAAATCAAAGGCCTTGCTCGCCAGGTGTGCCAGTCCTCCTCTGTTCGGATAGCACGGAATGGCCTGGGCCCTTTCCAGCACTCTCAGCAGAATACCTGCATATACAGCAGTGGGGGAAACGGTGGCAGCAGTGGTGGCGGCAGCGGAAGTAGCAGAGAGAGCAGGAACTTACTTGAAGAGGTGCTCCAGCAGCAAAGGTGAGAATATAGTCATGAGTAACACTCCTTAGACTGCAGCCTTTGCAACAGTAGTAATAAGTATTGACCTTGGAATCTGTTTTAAATCAAATGCATTGTTTATTTATTTTTTTACTTTATAAAGATTCTGGAGAGGTTTATTGACCTCTGCATCACTTTGAAATAAAGTGCTCAGGTTAAAATAAACATATTTTAATGATATCAAGTTATTGGGTGCTTAGTGTTTCTGTTATTATTAACTGGATTTATTTGGGAAAAATTGTTTTAAGATTTAAAAGATTTTTAAAAGATAAAAGAAAGATTTTATGCTCTTCATTGTTTTTCCATATTAAAATAAAATTCTTCTCAACTCAGTGCCCTTGGTAACATGTGCTGATCAGATCAGTAATGCTGGCCAATCATTTTGTATTACCTATATGTCTGTGATCTTAACATGCATGGATACATCCATATATTTTCTATGGATAAGACATAAATTTAAAGTTAACGATGTCAATGGCATACAAGGAAAACCAGTATAAAATGTTCTACCGGTGGCACCTACCTCCAGCTAGAATTGCAAAAATGTTCCCAAATAGCTCCCCCAGCATGTTGGAAATGTAAAAAGGATTATGGTTCATTCTATCATACATGGTGGACATGTCCAGTGGCCAAAAAATATTGGAAAAGAATAAAAATATGGATCGAACAAATCACAGGAGTGGAAACCAGAATTATTTTTATTGGGCATTACAGAAATTAAATGTAAAAAGGAAATATGTTATTTGATTATACACCTCTTAACAGCAGCAAGAATAATATATGTGCAGTATTGGAAGATGGAGGAGTTACCAAAAGAAGAAGAAATTATTTTTAAAAAATTAGATTGCGCAGAAATGGACAAATTAACAAAAGAAATAAAAGGGAAGGAGGAGACCGAATATTACCAAGTGTGGGACAAACTGTATAATTGGATAGAGGAAAGACATAAACATCAAAAAACTGTATAAAAAGAATAAAAGAAATGGAGAGAATTGCAGCCAATGTAAATATGTAATAAAATAAAGAAGATAAGTGGAAAAATGTAATAAAAGAATTAGAAATAGAGATATGTAATTAAGTAATGTAAGATAGAAACCGATAGAGACTTGTGATAGGAGGGGAAAGTAAACCCCCTATTGTGTATATGTCTGTACTTGTGTTTGATTGTTTGTATGTCTTATTTTACAAAATAAAAATCTTTATAAAAAAAAGACATACAGTAAATATTTTTGCTGCGGTAAGCTGCAAGAACCTAGAGAATGGACTGGTTCAACATGATACCTGTCCCTTACTTCACATAAGGTTGGAGTGGGGCTAGGATAATTTCAGGAAAGTTGCTGCAATCTTAACCCCAAAAGAGTTAGAAGAATGGTAATAGTGGCTGAAAGCAACATTAGAAACTTAGGACAAGTGGGTAACCTCTTTGCTTTCTCTTTCTTCTTTTTCAGAATGCTTCAGCTACAGCATCACCAACCAACCTGTCACCAGCCTCCTCAGTCGCACAACATCCTCTTGCCGGACTCTTCAAGCAGTAATACATCTAAATGCCTACTCCTGTCTGAACTGCAAAGTGAGAAGTCATTAGAACTTGCTTTTCGTAACACTCCATTTCTTCAGCCTCACCTTTTTGGAGTTGCTGTCTCTCCAGTAACTTCAGCCGCTCACCTCCTCGATGCCCATCTACTTATTAGTAGCAGTGTATCTCCAGTTGCCTCTATGTTTTCTCAACCAAGTCGTTTTACTGTGCAACCTCTGAACTATGACACAGTTACTTTACAGCATGGGGACTGTGAAATGGAGGATCTTACTTCAAACCAGATGGGGAAATGTGTCTTAGTCAAATGAGATTTTTCTCCTGTTTTCTTCATCATCATCTTCAGGAGAGAGTAGTTCTATTACTAAAACCTGCAAACGAGAGATTTTATTTTGCTAAGTGAATATCAGAAGCAATAACATGTTTGAAATATGTGAAGAGGCCATTCATTTGAAGAAGCTAATTTCTTTATAAAACTGAAAAAGCAATACTTAGGTGGTTTGGCTTCAATATTCTTGCACTGAACATATATAATGAGAAAACCTTTTTGTTTGGTAGAAACTAATGAGGTGGCGGGGCAGGGGGAAAATAATGTACTGTATTAAAGTCAGATCTGCTGTTATATAAGAGTAGATTGTTGTTTCTGGTTCTGTTGTAACAGGAAAAGCCTTTTCAAAGAAGTGATTCCAATTCACTTGTTTATGGATTTGTGAAGATGATTACCTCTTATAAAAACTATCACAAAAACTCACAGTAGCATTACGCATTGTAGAAATATAATGCTCAAAGCATCTTCACTTTTTATGTTCATGCTAATAAAACCAACACTTTTCAGTTTTTCTTCCCTACTCAGATGATCATAGCTTGATAAAACTGTGAACATTTGCTTAGAACCCTCCTGTAGAAGCTAAGAAAAGTTTGTAATTATGAGAAGCAGTTAGCATTATAAGCAACACTGAGAATTTTGCTCTGAGACTACAAACTGTTTTTCTGTCTTTGTTTCTCTTTAGCAAGAGAAACTTAAGAATATATTACGTATTGGCTTGGAATTGCTCATACATATTAGGGTGAAATAGCAAGAGCTATTGGGATGGAAAATATATAAACAACAGTTTTGTTTTGTTTTCCTTCTCAAGCCATGACCTCACTTTGAGGGTGTGTGCTGGCTGTAATGTTTTATAGTGCTGTACACATTTTTTGCTGCTACAAATGAAGTTTTTATGCATTTCCTTTAAGGGTCCAAACTGAACTGGCTTGTTGGGAAAAAAGTGCAATATTTTAAAAATAAAAGTTATTTTGGCAGTTGAAAGAATAAGAAAGCACAACCGTGATTTTTGAACAAATTAGTTACAATGGGAAGAACAGCACAACTTTGGGGTTTTGTTGTTTTGTATCTAAACAGATTGGTTTTTCTAAAAAAACCAGATTTTTAAATGTGTACTTTAATATGGTCTGTTCTGTGCACACATAACAGGAATTGGAAATCATTACACACTACGAGATAGCCTTTTGAATACGT
>JANHFT010004959.1:38615-49090 GCA_032467955.1 Pseudoxenodon macrops
ATAGATAGATAGATAGATAGATAGATAGATAGATAGATAGATAGATAGATAGATAGATAGATGATAGACAGACAGACCCTTATACAAGCCTGATAAGAGTATTAAAGAATACAATTTCTAGTATTAGTGGAATTGCATGAAACACAATGTTGAAGACAGGAATTAATCCAGGTTCTCCTAATCATTTGCCATCAAGACATGTGAGCTATAGTATAGGAAGCTGGCCATGGACAATAGGAGCCAAAAATCTATCCGATAATGTCAGATTATGGAAAGCTATTTTAAACTAACTCAAATCCATTTCTTGTATTTCAACCAGTTTTTCTTTTATTGTAACTTCATTGTTCAGGCAGTTAATTTAATCAGGTTGCTTGTTTGTATAGTGAATGGATAATAGATATGGGTTGAAAATCCAAATCTTAATGCACTGATACTTGGAAGATAATCCATCTAGAATATCTTCCATATGATATAAACTAAGCTTCAGTTTGAACAAAGAAAAAGGGAAAAAGGCCAGTTCTTAAGCCTGGGTTTACAATGGCATTAAAGGAAAATTCCTTTAATTCACAATTCACTCAACCTCTCTTAGTAAATTTTAATAAATTAGCTTGAGAAAGAGCTGAGAATGGTTGTGTCTGAGGAGAGAGAAGGTAGGAGGCAGGAGCAATATAAATGTTTCTTAACTTCTAAAGCAATTCTTTGGTTAAGATAACTTGACAAAGAGGAATTAAATATTATTTGAGATGGTATTCATGTTCTGACTGCAGTGCTTTGTTGTGTGTGTGTTCCTTCCTTTTCTGGAATAATCCAAACAGTTCCTAGAACTGCAAGTCCAAGATATTTCGTTTTTCACATCTAAAATAATGGAAGAAATAAAATATTGATAAAATATTGATGGTTTAAAAAGAAAGGCATCTTTTGGACGCCATATATAATATAAAGAATGAGGTAGAATAATGGCAGAATAAATGACCTATCTGGAAGCATCCAAGGACTGGCACCAGTCCACAGCATGCCAGAAACTGGGCCACCTAAACAAGTGAAGTCCCATCTGGGGGTGCAGGCAGCACATGAAACCGTGCTCCCTCCGGTCTGTGGAAAAACCTCTATACCTGGAACCAGTCCCTGGTGCCCAAAAGGCCACTGGTTTATAGGATTGACTTTTGCTTCATCTTCTTATCTGTATTAAAGGGAAAATGCCTTGTATTTATTAGGATTCTCATCTTGATTAATGGTTCTGGGTACTACCATAATGCAAATAACAATTAACTGCCGGGCTGGGAGGAGACTAGATTAGTAATGCTAATGTGAAGCAAAATTGGAGGAGACTGACTATTCATTAGGGAGGGGAAATCAGATTAAAATGCAAAATGAATTCTGGCAAAATTCTCTGATTCATTGTGTGACATACATCAAGAGAACTGCGATCCATTGCAAAAGATGACAATATATATATGAAAGAATGATTGGATTTATAAAGTGCAAAAGGAAATGATTGGGTAAGTAGCTATGTGCTGGAGGAAGAGCCATGAAGTATTTATGACACAAAAAGATAAAAGCAACATAGGTTAGTTATATTTAGAAAATGTCTCAGTGACAACCCCCATAGTTAAACTGGGCATAGTTATTATGAAAACAATATCAAGAAAATTAAGAAGTAGAAAAAAGGATGCACATTGATCATGAAATAATATTGACTATTCTAAAATATGCTACACCTTTTATCTGCTTCCATTCCATATTAACTCATATAAATATTTTGGTAACTGGTACCTTTGTGTAAAGCAACAATATTGAAAGGAAGTTTGCCCTTATTTCACAGTCCACCAGAGCCTATCCACAGTTGAAATCGATGCTTCTTTGACACTATACTTGAGAGATAAAATGCAATCAATGCTCTTTTATTATACTTGAGGGCTAAAGTCCAACTGAAATGTCCCAATTTCCTCAAGGGTCTTCTGTGGTTGAAGCTCTTCTACTTTCACCACCACTCTTCCAAAAAGTTAATGTTAGAGATGGTTCAAAAACTCTTCAATACTACATGGTCCAGAATTTTTTTGAGATAAGAATATATTACTTTTTTTAGGTCAGGTGGGGACAAAGCCTCTCTTAGAACTACCATTACATTCCAACAGGAAATTAGGGTGCCAGTTGAATTACTCAACAAAGCCTTGGGAAATCACCAAATCCCTCTGGAAACCAAATAAATTCAGCATGTCCCCAAGGTGAACTAATCAAATAGCCCAACCTCCTTCAAAGGGAGGAGAGACAAGACCAGAAAGTTTCAGGCAATTAAGAGTAATCTGACCCATAATCTGGGATAGAAGTTAATTTCTGTCATCTTTAGATCATATTGTACTTGCTCCAAGGCAAAAAAAACAAACAGGTGTAGTATCTGACCAGCTACAGGATAATTTCCACTAACAGTTATATAGAACTGGTCCAAACGGACAGCAACCCACCTCTGCTATATATATTCCTGCGCTGTTCAGCAGGAAGGGGGCAGCTGGCCCAGCAACCTTTGTAGTCACATGGCTGCAAATTTTGCTGGGCCAGCTACTGCCTCCCCACTGGCCAGCATCTCCCAAAGCCGCATGTGGTCCTTCGGGGTGCCGCAGCCACTGTGTTGGGGCTGAGAGGGGCGGTGGTGCTGCGGGAGGAAAGATTAATTTGGGGGTGGCAGGTGGGGTAGGGCATGGGGTAGGAGGGCTACGAGATGCGCATCTTGGCAGAGATTGCCAGTTCCACTGTGTCTCTCAGCCATTGCATGCAGGGAAACACCTTGCACAGTAAAGAAAAATTTCTCGCAAGTGCAAGAAGTTCTTAATTGCCTTGCACTCATGAGAAATTTCTCTTTACTGTGGCAAAGTGTTTCCCTGCACGCAACGGCTGACAGACGCGGTGGAGCTGGCAATCTCCAGTAAGATGCATGTCTCGCAGTGGGGCACAATTTGGGGGTGACAAGTGAGGCAGGGGATTGGGCGGGGCCGCTAAAGGAGAGGAAATTTTCCTACCTTTTACTGCAGGTGTGGCTTGATGGGGGTGTCATGTGAGTGGCCGTGATTGGTGTCAAGTTGGCCATGCCCACTCAGTCACATGGCCATCAAACCACACCCACAAAATAAACCACGCCCATAGACCCACCCCTGTTATATAGTATATGAACCTTATGTTATTATGGTGGTCATAAACCATAAATTCCCAAACTGTATCATGCTCTACATCAATGGAGGGTAAATTGAAATCTCCTAGAAATAATTGTCTAAGGAATTCCATTGCCAACTCATAATAGCATCAATCAACTCATGCAAAGAATCACAATCGCAACTGTTTCCTAGATTCCAACTTCAAAATAAAGATCTCACATCAGGTCATTTGGGGAAGCCACCAGAGCTTTTATTGTAATGGTAAATGGGAATGACCGTGGGAGACTGGGTAAAGAGATGCTACCAAGACAATAGTCAGATAACAGCAGCAAAGCTAGCAGCTGGATAATGTCTGTTAAGAGACTCAGAATACTTTCCTAATTTCTTTGGTTGTAAAGGAGGCAAGGTGAAAAATGTGCTTTCATACTTACAAGATTCTGTTAATGTAACTTTACAATAAAGTACAATTAGCTCATCTGATCATGTTTTCTATCAGCCATAAGGCAAACATTCCTGGATGACAATAGCCACTTTATTTCCTCTTCCTTGAAATTGTACTTGATGTCATATCAGGGAACTGCAATCTATCTGGATTTAAGTAGTATAATAGGTATGTCAGGTTTGTTCATCTACAGTAATATCATAGAAGAGGGAAGACATATTATAGGCAAACATGTAAAATAATACAAAAATGGTAAGGCATAAAGAGGCTGGACTACATTTTAAAGAGCAAAAATCGAACTCTATCTAATAACACTCTTACTCAAACTGAATCTGGGATAAATGCCAGAAATGCTATTTTTCCAAAACTATCATTGAGGTACTACTGGCGCTCATGGTTTTGTTGAGATGCCAAGTATTTTTTAGGACAAATCCTTATTTTCTCCACAGGATTACTCTTTCTAATTATAAAGCATAATTTAATATAAATCCATGTACAGTTGATGAAGTATCTTTTTAAATTGTGGCCTTGTGGCATGATTTTAAATAATATTACTTTCAAGTATGAGTTCCTCTATATTCAAGGTCACACTGGTTTTAAGACAATCTGTGCACTGGAGGGAGTATGGCATATTGTACAGCCTTCAGTTAAATTCTCCTTAGGTTATTTGGACTATCTTACTCCCTTATATTTATCATTATCATTATAATGTGGACGCAAATGCTTGTAGCATATCCTAATGGAAACAAAATGACCCAATTTGTAAGCACTGCTTAGATAAAGCTTATAGAAAGTTTTGGATTTATTTCTTAGTGTCCCTGAATTTTTCTTTTAAAAAGATATGTCATATTAGGTGGAGAAGGCCTTGTGGGCAATTCTGTATGTACATAACACAGTATGTACATTGAAAACATGAAAATTGATTTTTTATCCCATTCAGTTCCATCTCTTTTAATCAATTACCATAGAAAAGCAGAACACTGTAGTGGCTGAATGTTGAGCTGTTTCATTCCTGTGGGCAATAGTTTATTGGCACAGTTACATATTTGTAATTACCCTTTTCAGAATTGCAGTCGGATTATGTGTTTTTCTCTTGACCAGGCAGGAAGCAAGGAACATGGTGTTCTTTCTGAATCAATTTATTATTTGGCCCATCCACTTATAGTCAAATCCACCAAAAATATATGTTCTCCTTCCCCACCTTTCCACCCTTTTCAAACTCTGCATCTCAGAAAACTTTCATGGGCTCCTGCTTAAAGGAACTTTTTCACAGAAGACGTATAGCATGTCATACCAGTTTTCTTAATATCTAAATGATGTTCTTGGATCATTAGCACATTAATATATGCAATTAAATTATTGTATATTTTTCTTTTCTTTTTACAAATCTGTATTTGCCTTCTGTCATCAGCAAAGGGAGTCATCTCCTCGCTCCTTTGAAATTTCAGGCTTACGATGTTATCCAATATAACCTCTTCCAGTACAAATTAATCACCCTGGGGAGGGAGGTAATCTCAATAAGGTTTCATAATAGCACATAGGCAATTATATGATGGCTACACAGCAATCTGAAATATAGCATAGCCTGAATCAGAATTTAGGAGTACTGGGACTCTAGTTTAACAAATTAGGTGAGCCATGTTTCCCATACCTGTCTTATCAAATTTATAAAACACCATTTTATTTTTGTTAATTTTGGTCAACATTTGGACAACAGGACACACTTTGGTTAACATTTGGGCAGCAGGACACAATACTGTTTGTCTATATCCTTGGGGGGGAAGGTAGATGGGTCGGGATCTTTGGATGGGAGCTACATTGACAAAGGCAATCTGTGCAGTTCTGCTTTCCTGTAATAACACTGAATATAAGAAACTGTTGAAATTTAACCTGTGCAATTCATTTCCACTGGGGAAAATTATGGTTTAATCATCCAAAGGGGGATGACATCATAGCTTTTTTTGTTCCCAGTTACTCAAGGGGGTTATTCTTCGTCCAGATTTAAGGTGGAAACTTGAGATCAACCCATCTGTCCTCCGGATTTTAGTTCCTTGTGAGCAAGTCATAGAAACAGATTTCCCCAAAAGGCGGGTGAGTGGCATGACAGGGAAGCAGGCTCTTCCATCAAGTTTGTAGCTGTGTCTCAGCCTAAATTTATGGACATTAGAATTGACTTCCTGAGAAGGAAGGTAGATAGAAGAGAGGTGTAGAGGAGGGAGAGAAGTAAGGCGGAAAGGAGATGAAATGGGAAAAGGAAGGGAGAAAGAAAGAAAGGGATAAGGGAAGTAGAAAAGGGGAGAAAGAAAGAGGAAGGGAAGTAGGAAAGGTTTGGAATGTTGTTGCAAAATTAGAGGATATAGAAGATAAGAGAAAAGAACAAAAAATATATAAGTATGAAATTTGATGGTGAAATGAATAAAGAAATTATGATTATATTTTGTTAAAATTATATAAATGTAAAGGTTGAAAATGTGTACAACTGATGTTGTAAGCTGTGTTTGGGGAGTTGGGGGGATAAAAAGAAAAGAAAACATGATTGAAAAAAAACAATACTTGTAACACTTACAGCACATAGGTACACATCTAATACAGATACAAGAGATAATACATATCAATATTACAATAATAATACACACAAATAGGTCTTTTATCCAAGTGAAGCTTGGCAACCAGGAAATTAACAAACCCCACAGCCCTTTAAAAGCAGCATTATCTGTTTCATGTGTTAAATGAGTAGTGATATTATGTAAAGCTTTTATTTTAGACTCTATAAATTGCGATCTATCTGCGATTTCAAAGCAACACATTCCTTGGAATTCCTCACATCCATGTCCCATTCGTAATAATATATAATCAATAGCAACACAATTCTGCAATAGGGATTTTCTAATTTCTCCCATTTCATCAGCTAGAGCAGCTAGAGCAGATGAAGTTTCATTAATGCTTTTAGCTAAAGCGCAGGCCAAATGCCCTATTTGTTTATGGTTATATTGTGTAGCGAACCAAGGGAATATTCCCAAAAGTCCAGCTTCTACCTTGGATAGTATTACTACATCATCACTGCATCCTGCACTATGCACTTCATTCTTCACTTCTCGTTTTCCTCTATACCGTATTTCTTCAGTATTTTTACTTACATTATATTCCACTGGCACTACATGCCACTGAATAGATATTATTTGTGAGTTGTGTAACACTATATGTGGTTCTCCTGAATGTTTAGGTAGATTTTCATGTTCAGGTACATGTCCATGTTCCTCATCCACATTATCTGTTACAACATCCTTCACTCATTTACTATGATAAAGGCTAGAATTCATCATTTCATAGTAAAATGTTGTTTCTTGATTAATATCTTTAAAATGTGCAACAGCCATGAACGTAGTCAAACGCCCTATTGTACAGGGGCCTCCTACTGCATTAGCAGGTACAAATGCATAAGCATATAATCCACAGAACAAAAACCAGCCTTTTGGCAAGTATATTACTTGTCCTAATGCTTCTACTTCAGTACAGGTAAACACATTATGGGTACGTACTGGTGTATACACAACCTTGTCTTGTTTTCTTTCTAGTTGTTCTCTAGTTGTACACAGTTATAGGCTGGTAGTATATTTTTTACTTCAATTACTAATTTCTTTTGATTAGTCCATTTGTTAGGCCTTAATGGACTTCCAAAGAAGGTAATTACCTTTGCTAAATTATAGTCATTAGGTTCTATAGTGATCTTTGCCTCCTCAAAGAGAAACTTTCCAGGAACTGGTACTCCAACAAAACATGTAGACATTATATCCGATACCGTCATCTCTCCTTTCACAGAAAAGGATGAGCTATTTAAAGCTACTTTCATTAAATCTAGGAATATATTCCCCTCTTTTTCCTTTGATTTCTCTTCTACATGTCGTATAAATATAGTTGGTACTTTTATATATCCAATTGTACATCTACCCTTCCACGCAAAGGGTAGTCTGGATAATGCTATGTTTCCACATAAGAACATAAGTTTTGATGGGGCTTTTGTCTCAATATATGGTAAATGTAAACCTTCTTCTAAAATTCTAAATTTATTATAAGATGGGGTATAATTGCCATAACGTTCATAGCATTGATCATATAAACTTTCCGTTATACTTGAAACATCTATAGTTGGTAAGTATCTCATGTATACACTTAGGGTATTTACCTAGTGGTATACCATCACTAAAGGTGGATCTTATACAGATTCCAGCTCAACTGTTGGTTCAATTAGTGTTAATGTTTTTTGTATTTGGGAATACCCTCGCTCAAGTCCAATATGAAAACACAACTGCTGACATGTTATAGGATAACTAGGCAATACAGCAACTGTTTCCATTCCTACTTGTGTATATTGTATGGCTTTCCACAAAGCTACAACCACTATTAATATTAACTTCATTTTTCCAGTAGACTATGCCACCTCTTCTATTCTCTCGAATCTTAGAACTTGGGGGCTTACATCCACTGGTCTCCACAGTATAGAACCACACCAGTCTACTATCTCTTTTCGTATTATGATCAATGACGCTACATAAATTGTTATAACCCCTAACCAAATGAGTAACTCAATTTCCCACTGTTCCATCAATTAGAGGTATCTCTCCTAAAAGTCAATTTCAGAGGATTTGTAGATTCTGTCGTCACCGTCCATCCTTCTGGCGAATCCACCGGTCCTTTAACTCTGGAATAATGCACCCAGCCTCTCTCTTTTGTCCTTACAGCTGATTCAGTGGTTAACAGTACTTGGTACGATCCTTCTCACACCAGTTGCAGTTTCTTCTCCTTCAAAGTTTTTATCAGGACCCAGTCACCACTTTTGTAGTCATGGATTTGAAAATCAAGTGGAGGCGTCTGTGTCAACAATCCTTTGGACCTTAAATGAGAAAAACACTGGGACAGTCCTTGTATATATTTACGTATGAAAACATCTTTTAGTTCTATCCGTGGCATTCCCACACTTCCAGTATATGGTAATCCAAACATCATTTCATATGGTGAAATACCTATGTTTAGGACTCATCAGAACCTGCAACAATGCTAAAAGTAAACATTTCGTCCAGGGTATCTGGAGTTCCAAAATCAATTTTTTATGGCGGTTTTTAAAGTGTAGTTCATATGTTCAACCCATCCAGAAGAAGTTGGACAAAAAGCTAAATGAAATTGCCAATCAATTCCCAATCTCTCCATTACCTGTTGTACTACTTTAGCAGTGAAATGTGTACCTCTATCACTGTCTATAGTCTCAACCAACCCATATCTAGGTACTATTTGTTCCAATATTATCTTTGTTGTCATTTGAGCATTTGCTCTTGCGCATGGAAAAGCCTCCACCCATCCAGTTAAATGATCCACTATCACTAGCAAATACCGTACTTTAATGTTCCCACAGCTGGCATCTCTCAGTATAATTCACTTGTATTCTCTGGAATGGCCAGACATCTAATTCTCTACCTCCTCTCATTTGCTGGTGCATAATCTTCTTATTTATTCTACCACAATGTATACACTTCTGAACAATCTGCATAGCTATTGTATATATTCCCCTGCAAACATATTTTCTTTTTACTAAATCAATTAAAACTTGTGTTCCTCAGTGAGTTCCCTCATGCACTCTCTCTATTATATTTCTCATCACTGATTTATTGACTATTTGTAAACCATTCTTTGTTATCTATTTCCCTTCTATTTCTTTTGCACCATCTTCTATCATTTGTTTCTTTTCATCATTTGTGAATATAGGTTTCACATTCCATTCCAAAGTAGGAATCACCACCATTAAGTTCGTTTCTTTCCCTATCCGTGCTGCTTCTTTAGCTGTTTCGTCAGCTAATCTATATCCTATTATTATCTGTGAAGTCTCCTTTTTATATGCTTCCACATGTATTACAGCCAACCTCTCCGGCCTTTCAGCGGCTTTCAATACAGCTTTTATAAGGTCTACTTGTTTATCTCTTTACCTTTACTTGTTATCAAACATCGTTCCATCCAAATGTTTGTAAAATTCCATAAGCATATTTTGAATCAGTATATATATTTCCTATCTCATTTGTTAAAAGCTTCAAAGCTTGTAACAAAGCAAACACCTCACATGTTTGGGCTGACCAATCAGATGGTAGTCTCCCAGCCTCCAATACTTCAGTAATATCCTCATTAACTACTGCATATCCATTTCTCCTTTTTCCATCCTCAACTCGGGATGATCAATCAATAAACAAATTTATTCCATCCAATATAGGGCTATCTTCCAAATCCTCCCGTACCTTTGTTTGTAAATCTATTACTTCAACACAATCATGTTCTCCATTTCCCCATTCTTTCTTCTCCCCTGACAGGAATTCAGCTGGATTTAAATTCCTATCAGTTGAAAGAACTAAGTTATCTTGTGATAATAAAATCACTTCATACTGTAATAATCTAGAATTAGTAAGCCACTTGTGAGTCTTCTGCATCAGAATTGTTCTTACCTGATGAGGACTACTCACTACTAACCCTCCTCCAAAAGTTAACTTTCTGCATTCCTCAACAATAGGGCAGTAGCAACCACAGCTTGCACACATAAAGGCCATCCTCTCACCACTGGATCCATCAGTTTTGATAGGAAAGCCATTGGTTTCTTCTTTCCAGCCCATATCTGAGCTAACACTCCTTTCGCAATGCCATCCTCTACTGCCACAAACAAATGAAAGGGCTTCTTTAAGTCAGGCTAGCTCAACACAGGAGCTTGTATCATTGCTTTCTTCAATGCCTCCAATTTATTTTCATACCCTTCCTTCCAAATCATTTCCCATGGCTCCTCTTCCAACAACGTATCATACAGAAATCTAACTTTTTCCGTATATCCATCTATCCACAACTGACAATATCCTATC
>JANHFT010004959.1:87115-98485 GCA_032467955.1 Pseudoxenodon macrops
AATGTCCCTTCCAATTCTGTTATTCTATTCTATTCTATTCTATTCTATTCTATTCTATTCTATTGGCTTCTGCTTGGTCTTTTCCTTTTGCTAATGATCACATCCAGAACTAAAAAGACCTGCTTCATTTCTTTCTACTCCTCTAACTATCTCAGGATGGTTTGTTTAGGTCAATGGCTGGATTTGAAGGTTGTATAATGGGAATTCTATCATGTTGCATTAGCAAGAAAGAAGAAAAACTTCTGAGAAGCTGGTTCCATCATGTTTTTCTCTCCTAAACACTTATCAGCATTGGTTTCTGTGGTAGGGACAGAAAGTTTCCAGACAACTGTATTAATCTGCCATCTATTGGCTGGTTTGGATGATACAAAGCCATCTGAGATGCAACGTGATGCACATTCATTCATCCATTCCTTCCATGCTTAAAAAAAAGACCCCCCCTTCTTTTTCCATAGGAAAAAGTTCTCACCATACTCCCATTAATGGCTTGGCTTCAATTTTAGCATTTCATTTTTATTTGAAATATTTATTTATTACACTTTCTCAACAATAAAAAATATTTTTCCTAGTTCACTTACTATGCCTACACAAGCCTATACAGCCAGGTTGAAAGGTTTTTGAAGTTAGGCACAGTCCCATGTCACGTTTGCAGCTGTTCAGAATGATTTCTACATGCAGCTTTAGTGTTATTCCACCACATTCATGGAGTTGTTGCATTTAGAGAATTTTGATCAGAGTTGATATCCACTCATCCCAGAGTCAACTCAGAAAACTTGTCTATTTTAGGAAAGTGTTTGACATATGTAGACAAATAAGGGAATCATGATGAGGGCAGAGGAGATAAGCAGCAAGTTCTTTTTGTAGAAAGGGAATAAGAAATGTCTGCTATTCAGATGGTCGGAGAAAGTGGAGAAGGTAGAGAAAACTGGAGAGAGATTGGGACGCAGTGACGAAAGAGACGGGAGTAAGTGAAGAGACAGAAAGAAGAAGCAACAGGTTAGAGAAACAGAGAGAAAGAAGCAGTGATGAGGAAGAAGTGGAAGGCAACAGAAGGTCGGAGAAAGTAAAGGAGACAGAGAGTGGTACAACGGCGTGAGTGACAGGAGTGGATTGGCGGCAGGTGGAGGAAGATCAGAGAAGGAAATTGGTGACTTAGAGAAATCGGTGACTGTGGGCCAAATAAGAGAAAAAATTCCTAATATAAAACAGATCCCTAATAGCAATTTTATTGATGATGATAACCTATGTTTTAAATTACTTCTCTTCCTATTAATTTTACATTATGTTCTAATTACCCTTCTCTTTTACACTCCTCCTTCTCATATATTTCTTATGAGCAAAATGATTTCCACCTCTTCTTTATTAATTCATTTAGTCTTTAACCCTTATTTTCCTTCTTTTCTTCTCAGTTTCGGCCCTGAAGATCCCAGGAGACTGACAAGATCTTGAGGTGGCCCCATTACTGTGGTTAACATTAATCCTCTTATGCCTTTTATGCCTTATAGCAGGAGTCCCCAATTCCCAGAAACTGGGCTGCACAAACTAGTGAAGCCCCATCCGCACACACACGGGATGCAGGTCATGTGTGAAATCACGCCCATTCTGGTCCATGGAATAATCTCTCTCCATAGAACTGATCCCTGGCGCCCAAAAGGCTGGGGGGGGGGGAGGCTCAGCTTTATAAGGTGTTTTTTTTTGCACTTTTAAACAATAGTTGTTTTTATATATTTATTTTTTAATTGCTGTAGGCTGCCTAGAGTTACTTTTTGTTAGATGGATGCCCATATAAATTTGATAAATTAGCAAATCAGATGTCCACAACATTACTTTGAGAAGCAAATCTTTACTTTCAGTTTTCATTAAATATGACAATACCATGCCTAAAAGCATTGAGGTTTATGCAATTTAGACAATAGTGCTACAGCTCTGAAGGTTTCATAAAAGTTTAGAGTTATTGTTATGTATTAAATGCATATAGTTGTGCTAAAGTGGATTAACCTTTAGATGACCCTAACCACTAATCTGAGGTAAAGTGAAACTAACCTTTACATGACTCCAACTGTGGAAGGAAGTACAGAACAATTATATGTGGGTGGGTTTTTCCTAGTTTATGATTGGTTAAGGCCCTGTGAGCCTAGAGTATAAATACAGACATTTGCCTGCAGTTCCTCAATCTTCATTTTTGAGTCAATAAATGCTGTTGCAGATACGCTGGTCTGGTTCTTGCCTACTAAAGCCCACTACACAATAGTTATGACAAAAATAAGGAACACTATTAATAGGGTTATGGCCATTTAAAATGTAATCTCTCAAAACTTATCACTCGGTTTTATTTGAAAGATAGCTCAAGAGTGCTTATCTGACTTTGAACGTCACTGCAGCTAACAGCTACACAGTCTTGTAGCTTTTCCCTCCTTGTCTTTTCTGTTGTGCATCAACCTAAGAGGCCCTTTCTGAGAAACAACATGAAATCATCTTTATCTCTTCTCTGCAGAACTAAGGGTAATAGCGGCTGTTGGCTCAAAAGAGCAATGTCATTAAAGTGTGTAAAAGGGATCAGGTGCATGCTCACTATGGAAAACAGAAGACCAGCTCTTCCAGTTTCCAGCACTGCCGCATGTCCAAAAGGCCAGCTGATCGTTGCGTGTGCATGCATGGCAGAAACCCGTAAGAGGAATGGGGGACGCCACACGTGCCAGGTGACATGGCTCCATCTGCCACTTTGGGCACAATGCCATAGGTTCGCCATCACGGTGATAGACCCTGGGATCCAGAATTCCCAATCAGTTTTGATATTGCCTGGGAATTCTCACAGGAACTTCAAGGCAATAGAACTCAAGAAAAAAGTGGCATTATTGTCTGGCTGCAAACGTTTATTGTTTGGATGCCATCCATCCCTCAATTCAAACCTCTTCCTATGTGTACACATAGAGGCCCAAGTGTTTTGGGTCAGTTTTTCAAGAAAAGATTGGACAACCGTAAAATGGCTCCTGCTTAGGGCAGGAGTTGGAATAAAAGACCTCCAAGGTCCCTTCCAGCCCTATGACTCTATGTCTGTTCTTGCAAAACAACTTTATAAACATGTCTAGCTCTAAAGATAAAAACACAGGGGACTGTGCCAGGATCCCTTTCTCTTTTAAGAATCATAAAAAAGGTGAAACAATGAAACAGGTAATTCAAAGTTATATAAATGGTACAACTTCCTCATTTTAGCATAAATAGCAATTCAGCATTTTCCCCAGCCTCTGCTCATACATTTTCATATCTATTCAATACAACAGTGTGATTTCAGTTTTTGGATTGAAGCATTTTCCCAATTAGAATAACAGAGTTAGTTTTAATATTTAATTACTACCTGTTTAATGGCAAAAGACTTTTAAGCCCTTTCTATGGAAGGAGGGAAAGGAAAGGAAAGGAAAGGAAGGGAAGGGAGGGAAGGAAGGAAGGAAGGAAGGAAGGAAGGAAGGAAGGAAGGAAGGAAGGATATCGACATAAATAGACTGGGAATAGGTCTATTCCCAGGTAATAGACATAAATAGACTGCATGCTGGTCAAATAATATATTTCTTACTAGCTGTAATAATCATGTCGGTTTGTCCTTTGTTCAGTTTTGGCAGTCTGATGCAGAAAGACGGTTTCTGTGTGCCTCTTGTGCTCATTAGATCATTCATAATAGGTTTATATGAGAAACATATCCAAAGTTTTTTCTTCTTGTGTTTTGTTTTTAATTATGCCAATATATGTAATTTTAATTCTGTAAAATATATTTAAATTGTGCCATTAACTGAATATATCATCACTGTCATCATTATCAACAATACTATTACTATTAGCACTATGTGCTTTCCTTATACATTCTCAGACAGTTTCACTCCTGCCATTTTTTAAATAATAGGGTCATTTTATTTGACAATACATACCTATAATAAGCACAATTCTTCCCTTGTTTCTCCGTTACATCACTGTGGTGTTGCTGATGAAAAATGAGAGAATACAATTCATCTGCAAATGAAACCAAAGGAGGTAGGCCAACTCCATTAGCTTTAGTGATGTACCGAACATAAGGAAATTGCGGACACTCTGCTGAGGAACATAAATGACTAATCCTCTTCAGATGAGCCTTAGCTTCTCAAGCAGTGGGTTAAAGTAAACCTTGGTTGAACAGACAGGGTGTTTAAAAACACCATAGCACTTCTTACAGCCTGTTCGGAGATTATTTTCTTGTATGCCTTTTGTTCAAAACTGAATGTGTCAGACTCTGTCGTGAACAGCCATTCTTTTCTTAGAGTTTGCCAAGCAACAGCTTTCTTGGATTATATTAGTGTACAGTTTTTAAGAGGCTTTTCTACTCACAAATGACATGACATGTACAAACAAATGCACACACACAAAGAAGTTGATTGGCATCTCCAAAGTTTCTAATTGTTCCCTTTTGCCCGGTGAAGACTTTTGGATTAGAAGATGGATCCTTGTTCAAGCTGAGTCCACTGAATCAGTCAGGTCCTGGCAAGTTAAAACAAGATCAAATATAATAAAATATGAATGGTAAATTTTAAAAAATCACCAAACATTCATGGTAAAATAAATAAAACAAATAAATTTAATCTCCATACCTAGTGACGCCAAAATACCAAAACAACTCACAGAATCAAAACCAATGATAACAGTGACAACTGTACAAAATAAAAGCATTATCAGATGATGAACAAAAATAACCCCAAAATCAGCAGTCTCCAACCTTTCTGGCTTGTTGGTTCAGTGGCAGGGCAGAGAAGGGAATTAATTCTGTGCGAGTGGTAGGTGTGACTCATTTGGAGTGCAAATGGAGCTTCACGTGTGAGAGCGAGCGCCTGCTGTTTGTGCAAGTGGAGCTGCGCCTGCACAAACATGCTTACCCACCACTCATGTAGCTGGGGGATTAGGGACCCCTGCCCAAAATCATTGAAAGAGTTCAATAACTTTTGGAAGGCCTTTATGAAAGGGGGCAATCTAAGGTCAATAAGAGGGCATCTTCAACTGATAGCATCCATAAGAAAAAAGAAACAAAGCAAAATACAACACTTCTTAACTTTGGCCCTCCTCACCTCATAGGAATAGGGCACTACCAGCAACTTTTCCTTGGGAGTGTTGGACAGGTCAGCACTGGCTTGTGTAGGTGACCTTGCGTATATCTGGGTACCAAGCCATATAAGGCTTTCTAAGTGAAAACTAACTCTTTGAATAGCACCCAGAAACCTTTTGGTAACAAAAGGTAACAAAACATGTGATTGGGGTAACATGATCATTGCAAACAGCACCAGTCAACATGGGTCACTAAATTTTGTAAAAACAGTTAATATTGTTTTGAAGGGACACAACTGGTGCACCAGCTGAATCTGGGCACTATCCCTTTTGGTTGTGAATTCCATTTCTTTTCATCCAACAGGAACTATCAGTCCAGGATGGAGCATACAGTGGCGTGACCAAGCAGAGCATCAGTGAGGAACCAGCCCTAACTCCAAGCAACCAGTTCGCCCTACTGTCAAGCCCAACAAGAGACCGGCCTCACGTACCTGAGGATGCCAGGATCCAGCGTGGACTTTCGCAATCCGCGACCGAAGATGCCCATCTGCAGGCCGCGCCATGTGGCGGTGAGTTCCAGCAGGTTCCACAAGCAGGAGCCGCAGGAGGATGGACACGACCACCCTGCTCAGAAATCCAGGACGAAATGGAATGCACAGGTCCAGTAGGACAATAGTAAGACCCGCCTGCTTACGTGATTACGTGACTTTCATAGATTCCCTCATTGGATAACGTACAAACTAGGAGGGGAGGGGTGTTATGTACGAACGAAAGGAGTACATATTTGCATAAGCCGCCACTGATTGGATAATCAAGCGGTGGGAAAAATAAACGCCTGTCAGTGGCTGGCTATCCAAGCCGGGAGCCTTTAAAAAAAGCAGTCCATCTGCCGGCTGGCAGTTCAGAGCAGAGTAGCTGATAAATAAAGGTGCTGAAAGGTTTTCCGTGTCCTGCCTCTTCTTCACGTGCCCTGATCTAACAGTTTAAGACACTGGTTGGTTTATTTTCTATTGCTTGTGTTTGCATTATATTGAATTCCAGTATGACTTGATCACTTTCACCCAAGGTTCTGGCAATTTCAACTCCCTTTATCACTTCTTCTTTATTAGTAAGAATTAGGCCCAGTTTAGTTTTACTTCTAGTTCCCTCCTCTACCCTTTGGATGACTAGGTTGGTTAGGAATCTATTTGATCTCTTACTCGCTGCAAAGTTAGTATCTCAGTCTCAAATGATATCTGGATAATTAAAGTCTGCCATTACTCCTGGGTATGCTTCCTACATACATTTGTTAACTGGTTGGCAAAGAATGCATCTATTTCTTCTGATTGGCTGGGTGGACTGTAATATACACCTATGGCAATGTCACTTTCCCCCCTTTTATATTGACCCATATACATTCTGGAGATATTTTATCTTTGATCGTGTACATTTCTGTAGATATGTAGTGATCTCTTATATATAGAGCAACTCCACCTCCTCTTTTTGTTGATTTGTTTCTTTTGAGCAATTTGTATCCGTTCAACAGTACATTCCAGTCATGGGTTTCATCCAGTGGTGGGATTCAAATAAGTTAACAACCGGTTCTCTGCCCTAATGATTTCTTCCAACAACCAGTTCATCAAACTGCTCAGAAACTTAACAACCGGTTCTCCCGAAGTGGTGCGAACTGGCTGAATCCCACCCTTGGTTTCATCCCACCAGGTTTCTGTAATGGCAACTATGTCATATCTACCCTCATGTACTATTGCTTCTAGTTCACCCTGTTTGTTCCCCAAGCTTTGAGCATTTGTATATAAGCATTTAAGACTTTTATGTCTGTCCATGGGTATATTTCCTGCATCTCCTAATTGTTGTTTGAATTTTTCTTTTTTCTCAACACTCCCTACCTCATTGTTTCATTTGTTTTCTTGGGATTTATGATTATGGTTTGTTTTCTTGGGATGTATGACACTTTGTGTTCAAGAGATTCTAAAGATTGGTCACCCTCTCCTTTCAATTTTAGTTTAAAGCCCTTCTGATGAGTTGGGCCAGTCTTTTTCCAAGTACATTTTCCTCTGTTTTCGTGAAGTGCAGCCCATCCCTTGCCAAGAGTCCTTCGTGAAGGTAATGCAGTCCATGGTCCGGGTGAAAATGAAGTCCTAGTCACCATATCAGTCTATGCCCATGATAAGTTATATTTTTGATTAACATTGAGCAAAATTGGCTAATTTTGAGAACTTCCTGTCCATCCTTCCCAAGAAAGGACGTTGCTACCCTAAACCAGGCTGCAATGTAACACCTTCCTGAATCACTATGGTATAGACTCACACTTGATTGCATATCTATGCTGATTCAGCATATCTATGCTGATTTATTTTGGTATTTGTTCACCAATGCTTTAGGCACTGTTAGTAATTTTGAGAACCAAGATGCAGTGATAGGGGCACACACACAAAAGGCTTATCTGTTGTAATTTAATGGTAACCTTAGTTGTCTCATGGTGAGAGAGGGTAACTAGGCTGTCAGATCAATTCTCCCCATGGCCTTTAAAACTCCTTGAAATCCATCCCTAGGCTCTGCTCTGCAAAGGGCCCAGGGAAACGTTAATCTTAATTGAACTATAAATGATCTAACTATGGCAATGATCAGATTAATGACTTCTATATTCAGATCTCTAGGCAATCACTCTAATGTGAATATCAGATCTAGTGTACATTTTGAATAGTTACCACATCTATTCATTCACCCATTCTTTCATAAAAATCCACACAGACTAATCATCATTTGCACATTCTTGCAAATGATTCAGTGCAGGGATTTTGCAACAAATCAATGCTCCTCTGAGAAGAACAAAACCAATTTCTTCAAATAACTGGTTTTTTAAAAGTAAAAGTTTTACACTTCTAGACTTTCATACTGGAAAAATGCTAAGATCCTTATGCTATGCTATGCACTTGGATCCGTTGATCCAGTCCTATCTTTGAGCCACCCCATTTAGTAACAGAAACTGGGAATCAGAATGAGACAGGACACCTGATGGGATAGACCACAAGCAAAGAGGGATCCTCATTTAAAGGAAAACAAAAATAAAAATAAAGAATTTAGTGTGATGATAAATGGCTTCATTTATTTGGCAAAGATCTCAAGCGGAGCTGTGGCTCCATCTAGAAGTTTCTGTATCATTCTCTTGTTGAAGATTAAGAAAGTGATTGAGAGAGACCAGAGGCTGGCAGACTAACATGCAAATATGGGGATTCCATGGGCAGATATCTGTTTGTTTGTTTGTTTGTTTGTTTGTTTGTTTGTTTGTTTGTTTGTCTGTCTGTCTGTCTGTCTGTCTTTTGGTTCCTTGTTCCTCTCACTGCACAGAGATTGTGATTGTTTATTAGTTCAGTTTACCTCCCAATCCACTCTGTGTTGTCACTTGCTATTCTGGATATTTGAGGAACCATTAAACACACAGGATATTGGATGTCTGTGCCTTATGACGAGGCCTAGCTCTACAGAGAAAAAAATCATCCCCTCAATCTTTTTATTCCTGTTCTTTTTTGTTCACAGCTTCTTATTTTGAATGACCAGTCCAAGATTGGTTGGATTGTTTTGTCTGAAGAGCGGTTTTATTTTGCTTTGTTCAAAATGAAGAGAAGAAAGGAAGAACAGGCAAGGAAACGGTGGTGATAGGAAGGGTGGGGAGATTGAAGCTCAAACATTGCCAAGTCAGAAGTTCATTAAAAAAGAAAGGTTATAGCTCTTATTGTCCCTACGTCAGTCCTCCCCTTAACAAGCTCTCCCCATGACGCCAGGAGCAGTCTGTTAAATGTCAGTTACTTACTGTCTGAATAGAAAAAGAAGAAAAGCAGCTATTTGCTTGTCTGTTATGAAAGCATCGATCCAGCCTGAAAGAGTGCAGGCTAAGAAGCCAGTGGATGTCCAGGTGAGCTCTTCTTAAATAAAAGTCACAAAAAGACTAAAAAGACATTTTGGTGATCTATTTTGTTATCCCCCCCCTTTTTTTTTAAATCACTACTGATTTCTTTTCCACTTTCTAAGACCACCATCTTTTTTCCCATTTCAATTGGAAATAAAGCACATACTTTTAAAAATTCTTTTTCTACCATTAAAAATATAAATGCTGGGTTAGACAATACATTTTATAAAGGCATTCATACCTAACTGGATTTCCTAGAATTGATTACCCACACAAATCCCTGTTCAATTAATTATCAATCTTGCTCTTTCCTCTGTGCCAGCCAACAGACTTTCTTAAAATATTTCTTTCTTTTCCAGGATGTAACTCCTGTCTCCTACAGGCATCCCTTGAGTTCCCATGGAGAGGAGGAGGCATTCTTCTCCAGGCCTTTCCCAAACAGCTAAAAACGTAAGCTCTTTGCAGCATCTCCTCTCTACCCCTCACCTTGTAAGCATCTGAGTACATCTAAGTTATATTTTAGAAATAAAACAATATGCAACAAAGAGGCCACTGCTTTGGTTTCTATTCTGTCCTGCTCCCCCTCCCAAACACCCAAATAATAATGTATTGCAAAAGCCTTTGATGGATGCCAAAAATGTTTGGTTTATCATGGTACCCTTAGAGGTCACATTGCTGATCCAAGAAGAGGGGGACACCTCTTTCACTAAACAGGTCAAACTAGTGAGTCTTGTCTATTATTCATATAAACACTCTTGTAACCAGCATGCCCATAGTTTAAAAAATAGAGAGAGCTTGCTTTCATTGACTGTAGAAATTACAAAAGTGTGTGTGAGAAAATTTTATTAATCAAATATATATAGCTGCCCATTTCACAAATGTTTCTCACATCACCGCCTGAGGAAGTAGTATTCATAAGGGTATCCATCATGTATTCCTAAATATTTATGATGTGGCAAAATATTGTATGTGCAGTGAAAACACACCTGTATATTATTTAAATATTAAGTCAGACACTGTTTGTAAATTGATATGAAATTTTGTGACAGAGTCTCAGATCATACAGTATAAACATTTGTGATGGAAATAGACAGTTCCAACAAACATGTTTTATTGTCATAAAAGACATATATTCCTTATCTATAATGAAACAAGCTATGCAGTATTGATATAACTAGTATAGGTTTATATACTGTTTTTCAATGTTAACCTGTTTCAGTATTCTATGACATAAATGATTTAAAAGGAGACTTCAAAGTTTTTATACTTGAAGGCTCTTTAGTCCAACAAAAGTGTGGTTGTTTCAATTGTGTGATAGGCAAGATTATAATATCTCTTAGCTGCTATTTGTAATTACCCATAGAAGAGAATGTCCTGTGTTCATGTCCATGTTTATACTTATACCTGTTCTCTTGTACATGTTTGACAAACTAACTAACTAAATAAATAAAATAAAGTGTTGGTTGGGTTGTTGTTTTCTTCTTGGTAGTTTCTTGACTAGGGTATTGTTTACTACTTGTTTATTTGAGTTGGTAATTCCTTGATTAGGGTAGTGTTTACTACTTGATTGTTTGTCTTGTGTTAATCCTGGTGTTAATCCATGCTTATCTGTGTGTTGATTGCTGGTGAGGACATATTCTGGTCTTTTTGTTTCCTTCTTAGTTTTTTAGGTTTTTTTAATGATTGTTGTTTACATGTCTCTACATGTCTGTTGATAGCTGATTTCTGATTGCAAAGCTTCCAGGAATTCTTTAGCATTTTTGAATTTAGCTGGGTCTATGATGCAACTATGATTAATCAGTCCATGTGTTGTGAAATTAAGGAGTTTTCATCTTATCTTTTTAATAGCTAATTGGTGTTCATGGATGCACTTTGCTAGTCTTCTGCCTATGTATCCTCATAGTGAGTATTGCAGTCATTACAATGTATGTTGTAGATGATTCCCATTTTTTTCTTTTTGAGCTATTGAATTTTTTTTAATCACTTAAGATGTTTTAGAGTGTTTTAGTTGGCTTGTGTGCTATGTGATGCTCTGTGGTTGTAAGTCTCTTGATTGTTTCTGAGATAATTTTGATGTATGGCAGTGTTATCTTTTCAATAGCTTCTGTCAGTTGTGGTATAGTGATTTGAGTGTTCAAGCACTTTTTGATAAAGCTGCAAGGATATCCATTTTATTAGAAGAATAGAATAACAGAGTTGGAAGGGACATTGGAGGTCTTCTAGTCCAACCCCCTGCCTAGGCAGGAAACCCTATACCACTTCAGATAAATGGTTATCTACCATCTTCTTAAAAACTTCCAGTGTTGAAGCATTCACAACTTCTGCAGTCAAGTTGTTCCACTGATTAATTGTTCTAACTGTCAGGAAATTTCTCCTTAGTTCTAAGTTGCTTCTCTCCTTGA
>JANHFT010004961.1:0-15216 GCA_032467955.1 Pseudoxenodon macrops
TCTCTGCACTCTTTCTAGAGTCTCAACATCTTTTTTACATCGTGGTGACCAAAATTGAATGCAGTATTCCAAGTGTGTCCTTACGAAGGCATTTTACTATTTGCTTACCTCATAATTTGCTTTTCCCCCCTTACTTTCAATTCAATTATACCTCATTATTATTCCTTTCTGATCGGGCCATGTTTGCTAGATTTGTAGTCTTTAAAAAAATTCAAATCGTACTTTGATAGTTCAGACTGCCTAAGAACTTATGATCTACTGCAGGTTTTGCTTTGCTTATAGATCAGACTCCTTTGAGCTGATCTACAAGCCAAAAGGTCCAGTGGAGACCAGTTATCAAAGAGGCTAATTTAATTAGTCTGTGCACATATGTTTTAAGTCAATATTGTAACATTTTATTAAACTGACACCTTTAATGTTATTTATGTTTAGTTACTGATAGCAAAGAACCTTTGTAGCAAGGAACAAGGATACGTGCTACACTATGAAACAACTCTATTACCCATGATTCATAATCACCAGATAATTCTTTCATTAACTGCTTCACCATTTAACTGTACTATGGTTAATGAGTTTTCTAAGGAACTAAGCTTAACATTTTACAATGGAAAGCTTAGAGTTCCATTTAAAAAAAAGCAGTGGTTAGTTTAAAGTAGGTGTCATGCTGATTAAATCTGGATAACTGGACTGTTTACATCACAAAAATTATAACAAGTATGGGCTTCTGTGTTGTAAAATTCAGGCCCAGTTTCTTAAATCCCCACAGTCCTACTCATTGAAAAAAGAATGATAATCGTAATCATCTGGTTATTTGAGAATGCAGATACCTGGATCTTATGACAGCAAGAAAGTTGCTATACTATACCTTTTATAATACTTGCAATAATAGATAATAATAGACATCTTGTAACTCCACTAATGGAGACTGGTTCATACCTTTATTACCAAAATGTACAGCTGCAGTTATTATATATACTTTGTTAAATACATGCATTATCTATTAGTATCATTGTAAAAACATTCTGTAGTATTGTGTGTCTATTAACAGTCTGTGTTTGTGTTAAAAAGTTACCTCTGTGGGAAAGTCAGCCACTATAAATAAGAATCTGATGATGTGTATTACAATCCTCAGGAAGGATCAGCTTCTGCAGAACAATTCTGCTTTGTATTAAATAGCTTGGATTCTAAAGCCATCATCCCAAGATTCACACTATACTATGCCTACAATTATCTAGAATTGGGTGGAGAATTTTGCCCTTCTCTAATCTTGACATGCCCACAAGAAGGGTATGATGAGAAATGGGAATGCATCTTGTTGGAAACAAATACATATTCCTGTATATATTTGGGGCATGAAAATCTGCATGTGAAGCTTATTGAATATGTTAAATTCTGCTTGCTAAGATTGAGAAACAGTGGTCTATAGCAAGAGAAATCCCCATCTCAGCACCAATGAAAAATGGCCACTCTGCTCCCTCCCAACCTACACCAAAGGACCAGAGGGTGGCAAACTCAATCATCCACAACCCTTGTTTGTAGCCAGTGTGCACTAAAAATAAAGTTAAAGGGGGGGGGGGCACACACCCTGGCATGATTCCCAAAAGCAGCTTAAAGTTTGTAATTGATTGTAGGCACTCTGGGGTCCATCATTCCAGATGTGACAGAAAAAGCCTGCTGATGGGTCCCAGAGGGGAACTTTAATTCGTTTATATTATTATTATTGTTGCTGTTGTTAATTCACTCTGATTCAAGATAAATAGCCCTTCTGATGATGGCTGCCAGCTGTGTTTGCTCCAGTTCAGAGTTGTAGTCTTAAGAGATCTAATATAAGCCATGAGAATGGCATGTGTGTAATGATGTTGCAAACACAAATTTAGCAATTTATGAAGTCGGCTACCATTTCCATGGACTCCCTTGATTAGTTGACTCCCGTGTCAATGACTACTTCAGCTTCGACGGCAACAATACACGAGCACACAATAGATGTAAACTTAAATGTAAACAGCTCCAAACTCGATTGCAGAAATTTTTTAGCAACAAGAGTGGTCAGTGCCTGCAATGCACTACCTGACTCTGTGGTTTCATCCCCAAACCCCAAAAACTTTACTGTCAACTGTCGACCTCACCCCATTCCTAAGAGGTCTATAAGGGGCGTGCATAAGCGCACCAGCATGCCTACCGTTCCTGTCTTACTGTCCCCATTTATCTATACTTACTTTGCATATGTTTATACCTGCTATCTTGTACATGTTTGACAAACAAATAAATGCAATAGTAAATTGCCTGTTGCAAGAGGATGGAGCTGGAAAAAAGTTTTGGCTGCCATGCCTTTTTATGGGTTTTGCATTTGGGCGAGCGAAGAAACAGATGGGAATATCAAACAACAAACCAAAACAAGATTGTTTTAAAGCCCGCCCTAAGATTGAAAGACAAGACACCCAATCCCAGCAAAGCGGAAAGCTCCTTATTAAGAAGTAGAGTGGAAAAGCCGCGTGCGGAGGAGGTAAAGAGAAGAAGAAAAAAGATGTAGAAAGCCTTGGATTGGACGAGGTGACGCTCTGCGTCTTGACGTCATGGTCAGCGACGGTGCTCGCGACTTGATTAAGCCCTCCAGCCGCGCTGCTTAGTTCCATGGACATCCGGGTCTCTGCGCGTGCGTGCGGAGAAGGCGGAGCCTACGAGGCCTGGCTCGGCAGGTGTGTGTGTGTGTGTGTCTATGTGTGTGGAGGAGGGAGGGGGGGGGGCGTCGATGGCGGCGGCAGCGACGTCGGTGCTCCTGTCCGCCTTGGCTACTCGGCTTTCCCAGTCGGCCACCGCCCGCACCTACGGGATCTTTTGCAAAGGGCTGACGCGGACCCTCCTCATCTTCTTCGACTTGGCTTGGAAGCTCCGCATCAATTTCCCTTACCTGTACCTCGTGGCTTCGATGATGTTCAACGTCAGGTTACAGGTGAGCTTTTCTTTGGGGGTGGAGATAAACCATCACCAGAATAAGAAGGGCTCTCCGCATGCCAGCTTTGCTTCTTTAAATTTTATATTTAACTCCCTGCACAAACAGGGTTTTATCAGCAAGCTGACATTCCTGGGCTGGTATCCCAAGCAAAGGTAACCATAGAGACATGAAATAATGTCTTTTAACTGAAATAACCCTGCTATCTGGGTTTGTGCTGCCTAATCAACTTGGTTTACTGAGTGTGATTGTGATTGTGGATTCATCCAGGGTACTGATTGAATGGAGTTTGCATACCAGGCGAAGCCACCCGAAAACAAACCAAGGTTATAATATCATCAAAGACAGGTGTAATGTGAATGGTAGCTGCTGAGGATTAAATGGCCTAAATTAGAAAGTGGCAAATCATGATAACTGTAATGCTTACCTGTACCTACCTCAAAGGTTTTCTGAATTAACTCTGTATTGCAGATTTTCATGATGTACCAAACCAACAGGTAACGTCCCTTAGAGAATTTCCTGCAACATCCTGAAGTAGAATTAGGCGTCTGCTGCTGCTGTTGTTATTATGTCTATTCTGCCCAACCCTAGAGATTCAGTGACTAACAATCAAATAAAAGCACTTAAGACCATAATGCTAGGGTGCATAAACAGAGGGATAGAATCAAGATCACATGAATTTTCATATCACTTTATAATGCCACACCTGGAATACTGCATTCAGTTTTAGTTGCCACGATGTAAAAAAAAAAGATGTTGAGACTCTTAAAAAGAGTGCAGAGAAGAGCAACAAAGATGATTAGGGGACTGGAGGCTAAAACATAAAGAACAGTTGCTGAAATTGGGTATGTATCGTTTCATGAAAAGAAGGACTATTGGAGACATGATAGCAGTGTTCCAGTATCTCAGGTTCTGCCACAAAGAAGAGGGAATTAAGCTATTCTCCAAAACACCGGAGGGTAGCACAAGAAGCAATTGATGGAAACTAATCAAGGAGAGAAGCAACCTAGAACTAAGGATATATTTCCTGACAATTAATCAGTGGAATTAATCTGGAAGTTGTAATTTTTCTATAATTATCATACAGAAATAACAGTAATAATATAAAAGCAGGATGTGACAAAGGGATATATTACAGCCCTCTCTTAATTTCCAAATGGGGAGGACTGGGATTTAAATGTATTCTCAGCCATAAATACTCTTTGGATAGCTGTGAGCCAGGTATTCTCTCTCAGTCCAGCCTACCTCATAAGATGGTTGGGATGAGAGGAAAACAACTGAATGGTTCACCAGTACACTAAGCCACAAAACAACCAACCCTTGGCTGGACAATTAGTTTTATGAGTAATTGTGTTGTATACTTCTAGAAAATTGGATTGAGGAAATGGATAAGAATAATGTAATTTTATTTCCTATTGCCTATTTTAAAGTGAGAAAAGCAAATGTCACTCATCTCTCTTCTTGGATTTGAGTTGTGGCTTACCCAAAATTAATAACATGGATGAGTTAATAGTGAACTCTCCTTCCCAATAAAAATATTTTTTCTGAACTTAATTATAATTTGTGCAAAACATATTTTGGTTGAACTTTCTAGGTTGCACTTTGTCCCCAGTTAGGTGATCCTTAGATGATCTCTTAGAACAGGATTTAAATGCTGTGAATACTAAATGTCTCAGATGTAATCCTATGAAAGGATTGATTAACCAGCAAATCAGCAGACAATGTTACACTAGCTTAATAGGCAATATGTGGCCTTCAGATGTTATATAATTACACACAAGCTTTGGCCATGCTTCTAGAAGTACTCAGAGTTGTACTTCATAAACATCTGGATTCCTGTAGATCGCCCTACCGTAGATGGTAAAATACTGTCAGCTGGTAAAAGGCAGTTCTGTATATCTTACTGATCTTCCCAATGTTGCACTATTATTTTCTGTATGTTTGCTAACAATTGAAGGCAACAGGTGATATTTTATTTGGGGATATGAAACGTCTTACACTCTGCAGATAGAACTCAGTTTCTTAAAATTGATTTCTCTTTTGCTCATATATTTCTCCATACAGTAATGTGTTCTTCCTGTGATGAAAATTGTAATCATCTTGGTCCAAAAACAAGTCCCTTAAATCTGAATATGCTTTAATGTTTCATTTAATGTTTAAGAAAGGATGTTCCAGAATAATTCTGAAGTGTGACACCACAGATCCCTTTGGAGTCTAAACAAGCAATGGTTGGAAGATAATATTCTGGTATTTAGTTTATTGGATAATGGCAAATGCAGCATTCAACAAAGTGCAAAAGATTTTATATTGCAACACTAATTGTAGCACCAAAGGGTACTAGAAGAGAAAATTAAGTTTTTGAAGTATAATTACCCTGTTTTATAAAAAGTTGGATAGAGCATGCTTGTTATTTAATGCCATAGAATATTCTGCTCTATAAAATAATGTTCCCACTTCAGTTTATTAGTACTGCTACTCCTTACAGACAGTCCTCGCTTAACGTGCTATTGTTTAGTGACCATTCAAAGTTATGACAATGCTGATCAAGGAGTACTTGCAGTAGGTTCTCTCATAGTTGAAACTCTCAGTGTTTGCACTGTGATGTTATTGAGATTCAAAAATTTGGCAGCAAGGCTTGCTATTGCAACATCACAACATCCTGCAGTCATGATTGCCATTAGTAACCTTCACTTCCAGCTTCTGACAAGCCCCCTTTCAGTGGAAAAGCCAGCAGGAGATTGCAAATGGTCATGTGACCATGGGACAATGCAGCTGGCAACTAAGAAACGTATCACAGTCAGCAGCTGTATAGGATTTGCCAAGCAACAACTGGAGCTGTTGGAATTGTTGTAAGTTGGCACAGTCGTGTGATGTTGTGCCTTGGAACAATATTGAAGTGAGGACTATTTGTATATGTTGCTCTATTTCTTTAGATTCTGATTTGTTTTAATCACATTGAATAAGTAGCTTGGTTTACATACCAGAATAAGCTAAAATCAGATTTCAGAATAGGTTAGATCAATTGAAATGTCTTGTTTTATTGAGCCGTAAAAATTTAAAAGGAGGCTATGGTGGTGTTCTTGTGTAGTTGCTTAAAGCAGTTCTATGAGATAATGATTTGGATTTAATTTGAATCTGCATACTGTGTTATCTATGCATTAGCAAATTGATTATAACCAAAATGTATATTTTACTTTTTCCTCTAATAATAGTATCAAAATAATATACAGGTAGGAAAGCATCAGCAAACATTAAAAAGTCAATTAAAATATTTATACTGTCCTGAAACAAAATAGGATTATAAAAATCATGATTTGATTTGTTGAGCCAAATGCAGATTAAATAATACTTTATAGCCTTCTTTCACCAAATGTTAATTTAATCTATCCACAGTTCAAAGTAATAACAAATCTTATTTGATTCCTCAGATAGGCAACATGAGATCCCAGGGCTGATTCTTGCTTATTTTCATGATTGTAAATTATACTTTACCATCATATCCCATGTCAAAATTTCTGCAATCTAAACAGTCCCTTAAAATGGTTAACTCATTAGTTCAGTTACAGATAAAGGTATCAGAATTGATTTATGATTGTAATGATAGCAAAAGTTTAGGTACCTGTGTTTTTACTTTCTTGCAGGTTCATATTGAGATTCATTAAATTATGTCTTATGTTGCAACCGGAAAACATTCCACCATTTACTTTGGATTACTACAATGCAGAGCTTTGAGGACAGGGAAATGATGCCTTTCTCTTTTACCTGTATGGCCCTGGAAGATGATATGGGACTCCATCCCCTGCAGCGAAGGACTAACCTAAATCCGCATAAGGAGATCCTTCACTTTCTAAGGGTCCTTTCCTTAGCGAAGAGCTCTCATATGGATAATCATCACTTGCAAAAGGAATCTTTCTCACTCAAAATTGGGTGCTGCCCACTGTTTCAAGCTACCCCACTGCCTGATATTGGTGAAAACGTCTTACCACATTGGAGCAACGTAACAAGAAGAGTCATCTCATCCAAGGAATCACTTGGTTTACTAGAGAAAGATCTCTTGGAGAAGGTCTTTAGTCCCTTCAATAGTACAATAATAACTGGTTGGTTAGAGAGAGCCCATGACTTCCTTAGTGAACCAAACGGGTGGAGAACACTTTATACACTCTGCACATTTTTGACTGTCACAGCCCCAGCATAACCAGAAGCAACAACTGTTATAACTGGAATCAAGGGTTGATGATGAAATGCACCTTGTGTTTACGTGAGATGTTGATTTGCAAGGAATTTCAGTCTTCAGATCTGAAATCCAGCCTGGCTGCTGCATTGGGTGAACATCTAGTGTGGCTTTTCAGTGACCAGCATCTGTCTGTTTTTCTGATTTACTTTGACCTCATGTTACCAGTAACTTTGAATATACAGAAATACTTTTCAGCATAAAATATTCAAGCATTGTCAGATATCTCAGTGGTTGCTACGGTAGCTATATGAGCATTAGCACCTCACATCTCTGTCATGTAATAAGTAAATATAAAAAAAAGCAGAGTTTGGAAATGGTAGCGATTCATGAATCTGCTTATTGAATTTTTCTCACTTGTTTTTTTTTTTTTACATTTTTTCAGGAACTGAGTACTGGTATGGTTTTATAATATTCTGGACAACCCAAATTTAACAGCATTAGGGAGCTTAACTGGCCCATGGGCCACCAAATTGATTCAGTACAACATTTAGGAATCCATTTTGTTATCACTTCTGTGTTAATACCAGCATATTATTGATAGGGTTGAATTTGAACAGTGTATTCCTGTGGATTGTTGCCACATGATGCAAGAGCAAAGATCTTTCAGCTTTTACTATGTATTGCACTGGTATCAAATTCGCGGCATCACATTGCCGCCACTTGACATTTTGCGATCTTTTCCCCCCTTTGCAGAGCTGGAATGGGCGTGGCCTGCGCGTGACACATCCAGCCCGTGGTCTGTCAGTTTAAAAAACCCTGATGGTATTGCATTCCTACCATGCATATTGGGTGGGGAAAGTTTTTCCACTTAACATTTTCTAAAGCATTTCTGAACCCACCAGAAACACATTATATATAGCAATAGCACTTAGACTTATATACCGCTTCATATTGCCCCCAACAATCTGGGTCCTCATTTTATCAACCTCGGAGGGATGGAAGGCTGAGTCAACCTTGAGCCTGGTGAGATTTGAACTGCCGAACTGCAGCTAGCAGTCAGTTAAAGTAGCCTGTAGTGCTGCACTCTAACCACTGTGCCACCTCGGCTCATATATGAGGCAAGCTGAAAGTTTTAAAGAAAAAGAAGTGAAATTACTGAATTATAGTTTGTACTTGGTCCAGCAATCCTCATTCTCTTGGGTGCAAAGATATCCTGGTTTGGGTAATGAGAGTCCAGTCAAACATACCAAACAGGTGATCCAAATTGAGGAATGCTGGTTTAGATGCTACAGCATTTTCAGCTGGGCTCGAGGCAATGCAAAACACCCTCAAGATAAGGTTTGTAATGTTCTGAAGGCCTAATCAAGTAGCTGCTTGTAAAATGATAGTTGGCTATAGCTGTTTTATAATTATCTCTGTACAGATGTATCTTATACATCTGTACAGAGATAATTACATCTGTATCCAGGTGTATAAGGATAGGCTAAGATGCCTTTTTTAGGTATTGTTATAAGGATTTAATAAAAAATTATTATGCATGAGGTAAACATTTTAACGTCAAAAGCCAAAGACCAGGTTTCTATCATATGAAAGGGTGAATAAATAAAGGTCATTTTTCCAATATATCTTCTGATGATGGGGGATGTAGTTTTCCCTATAGAATATTATAGTCCAAAATATATTTACAGTAGCGTCGGTACTTAAAAAAAGCTATGTAGGTATTTCCAGCTACCCGCAGAAGTGCAGGTTGCACTTCTAGATTCAGAATCTAGACTGCAGGACCTATGGATCATAAAAAGATTGTAGGTGTGCAGTAGTGTTTGCAGTTGTCTTGCGATCTTGTAGCAAGAGTAGCAGAACATTATAACCACTCTTGAGACTGTGTGTACAGCTGATGAAGTGGCTTTGCGATAAATTACAGTAGCTTATAAAATAACCCAGAAAACACTACTGCAAAGCTAAGGTTAGCTCTTTTTCCTCAGTAGGTTGCCATGCATAAATGGCAGTGTAATGAAATACATTAGTGGGGTTACGATTCCAGAGAACAATATTCTTCTTTCAAGCCAAGGGGACTTCAACCTAGTTCTTCAATTCTTGAATATTTCAAGTTTCCTATTTCTAAAATCTTTTCCACAAGCTTACTGGGGTTGTGTGTGTCCTTCTGATATTTTCCACATATGACTAATGTATATGCATAACCTTCTAGTATTTTAAAAGGGACTTTGAAATGGGAAAGTCAATGCAACTCTCTCTTAATCAAGTTCCCTACTTGCCTTGTGTGGAACACCTGAAGAATTGAAACATTCCAGCAGAACAGAAGGACATTAGGATTTTGCTGTCCATACCATGATGCTCCAAAACTTTGTGTAGCTTGATAAAATTTTAAGATTTGCATTCAGCCTCATGCTCTGCCATTTGTTTCATATTTTCTATTGGCAAAATTAACATGCTAACTAAGATCTTGACTGATAACAAATCCTGCTTAAAGAAATATCTGCAAGATTATGGCTATTCCGATTTAAATGTAACTATTGCCTATGTAAAAATCCCCCGGAAGTCTGAAAAAGCTTCTGTTTATACATTTCAAGGATGAAGTTGAAATTGCCTGAAGATCCATCATTCTGGACTTTGAATTGGACTGTATCTTCCTTTTAGTAAAGTCTGCACTTTATTCTGAAAGAGGGACTTTTTTTTCCAGATGTTTTTTTGCACTAAAGAATTATTTCATCATCAAGCTGATATAGACATTTTAGAAATACTTCGTTAGGAACTGGGTGGGCAGGAGTGTACAAAGAAGGCCTTGTTTCTGCAAAAGTCTAAAATGGCATAAAACGTGGACTATAAATGACTTTTGCTGTATTCCTGTGCAAATATTAGTGTGCGGTTTTTTTTGGCACAGAACTAATCAATATATTGGGCTATAAGGCCACTCCCTAGCCCTTAAAAACAGCCTGATACGAACAGAAATATTTTGTTTTGTTTTCTAGTCTTATATGGCAAACAAAATATCACTGGCAGGGACTAAGATGGATTACTGTCCATATGTGGATGTTTATATTTTGTGACATCTGTTTCTTTTTAGAAGAGTTGATGTACCAAAGGTATTGGCATTTGAACTTAAGGAATACAATCCATTATAATTTAAATGTTAGTTCTAAAAGACATTGGCTAATGCCCAGCTGTCTCCTGAATAGCCACCGAGGTCCTGTTCAGCTGCTGGACAATATTACAGTGAAGTGCTTGAAGACATGCACAAATGTTCACATTTACCGATATGTCTTTAGCAGTACTTTTTAAAAAAAACTTAAAATATCACATTTAAACTAGGATTGATGCAAATGCTGCTCTGCCTTACAAGTGATTAAATTCCTTATTGTGGCCAAAAGGCCATCACCATTGCTTTATGAAATCAGGCATTATCCACAAGGATGCGTCCTTTCCCACGGTATTTTCACAAGAGAAGCAGTCTTGGTTGATTGTGGCTGATGTTTTCATGATAAAAATGCTTTTATATAGCCTTACATTGAATATGCACCTGTATTCAACTTCATATGTAATGCCAAGATTTGCACACTTGGAATGCTTTGTTTTATCAATAGTGTCTGTTGTAAAGTTTTGTTCATGCTTACATGGATGTAGAATTCTGCAAAGTCCCCCCCCCTAACATTGTAAGAAGATAATAATACTGGAGGGAGGGGTGTGTGCTTATGATAGTGAAACTTCCAAGCCTAAAATAATTTATTGTACATGAGTATAACATCTTTATTAACCCTTCCTCTTTGTTTAAAGAGAGCAAAGATTGCATTTCTAAATCATGGGTGTTCAAATGTTTGGCTTTCCTGGGCCACATTGAAAAATTGTCTTGGGCTGCATATAAAATACATAATATAATTAATATATATATAAATCACATAATGTCAAAAATTTACAATCTTGTGGGGCCATATTACTAGCTGTCCAACGCTGCAGGCGGCTTATGGGCTACCAATTGGTCAGGTCTGGACTAAATATTTGGTGATGGAATTTGGCAAGTGTAATTTTTTTCTACTCCCTCTGGAGGAAGTAAATCCAGCCAACATCCTATTTGCATTCTTCCTATCTAGTGTATTTCCAGGAACCTTATTAAAAATGCTGAAGTTCTCTATCCGCTGTACCATGTTGAACTGAATATAGGTTTTATGCTGAATTAGCTGTTACACTTAAAACCTCTTCTAATTATTCAAACCTGGGGAAAGAGTTCCCATACACAGAAAATGTATATTAAATTACAATTCTTGAGTTCCTCGATTTCAGTCCGTAGACAGTTTTGGAAGTATTGCAAGAAGTAGGTGGAGGTTTTTTGCATGTTCTCCACTCACGTTTCCCCAATCCGTGTCTCGTTTGGGTGAATTTATGCAATACATTCCAATTTGATACCTTTCAATGTCTCGTCACTGCAACTGGCTTTGCTCATCCTACAGAACCATGGTTTTAATTATCGGTTATTAATGAACCTACCATTGTCTAGACTGGCAAGAATTGTTAATAAATCAAACTGACTTCACAGGTTGCACACACCCAGAGAGTCATTGCTAATTTGTGGCTGGGGACTGTACTTGGCTATTACAAGCTTTGGAATTGAGGCTGGTTTGAAATTTTCCTAGTCATTACTTGTGGCTGAAAATCAAGCTGAGACCCCATAAACCATGGTCTAAAATTAACAATGGTTAGGTCTACAGATAGTAAACTCTGTACTCCTCCGTGCCCACGCTCTCAGACTGACAGGCATTGGGATTCAGCCAGCACATTTCCATCCATTGGCCTTGAGCTTCAGAAGAATCCAGCATCTTGCTTACAAGATAACTTTTCAGATTCAAGATTTTGTGTAATCATTGGTTGGGTTCGAACATCATGCTGAGCTAGGATCTTTTAAATGCTGTTAAATTATATAGGCCAGTAATCCCCAACCTTTACAGCTTGGCTATCCAGTGGAGGAGGAGAGGGGAACTGTCCTGCCACTCGTGCAAGTTGAGCTGTGTATGTGTGCCGGTCCGCCACTTAACGCAAACTGCATGTGTGCTGACCAGCTTCCGCAGCCTGGTTCTGAACAGGCACCGGCCCCATATTGGGCTGTGGCTTGGGGCTTAGGGAACCCTGATATAACTCAGTGGTTTGTTTTACATAGCGGTTTGTAGCACAAAAGCTTGGCAGGTGAAATTAACGGCCCACAAAGAATCATTGTCATCTGATGGCTTTGTGGCAGTCCACAAAATGCTATGGGGGTCACTTCTAAATTATAGGATGGCGAACCTATAGCACGTGTGCTACAGGTGGCACGTGGAGCCATATCTGAGGGCAGGCGAGGTGTTGCCCTATGTCAGTTCCAGTGCGCATGCGTGCGTTGGCCAGCTGATTTTTGCCCTTCCAGAGGGTGGGTAGAGGCCGATTTTGCCCTCCCCAGGCTTCAGGAAAGCCTCAGGAGCCTGTAGATGGCGAAAAACGGACCCAACAGGCCTACCTGTTCGGAAACAAATTTCTGGTAGGCCCGTTGGGCTATTTTTTTGCCCTCTCCAGGCTTCAGGAAAGCCGCCTGAAGCCTGGGGAGGGCGAAAAACGGCCCAACGGGCCTACCAGAAGTCCAGAGGCTTCAGTGAGGCCTGCATGCATGCATGGGGTGGGGGCAGCGTGGTGTGGTTGTGGTTCTGCATACATGCACGGGGAGGGCATTGCATTATGGGTGTGGGCACACACGTGTGACCACCACCACCCCGCTTTCCAAGCTTTTGACACACGATGGCAAAAAAGGTTAGCCATCACTGTACTAGCGTGTGGAGTTTTTTTTTGAGATCTCTAAACCTGGGCACGTTGTTTTCACTGTGCAACACTAAACTAAATCTGGTGAGGATGTATTTTCTCAGTGGTCCTACACTGAGCAGAAGGAAACAATGCAGTCATCATCTAAGTTGGAATGTTTTTAATGGAACTTGCCCCCTGCTCCAGTGGTTTGAAAAAGAAAACAGATTCTTCCTCTAACTCCCTTTCAGGAACATTATGTAGTGTTCTCCACCATTACAAAATATAGTTAAAAATGAAACCAAGTGTTCTGATACAAACCAGGCTACTTTAAATATATCTCCAGTAGTCTAGACATATTTAGATACCATCTCCATCAAGAGTTTTTAAAAGTCCTTGCACCCCAATAGTCTGGAAAAGTTATTTCAGTGTTTGAGGATTGAGCTGCAATCTCTGTTGAAAGCTGTTCACCATAGGGTTTTTGTGTTGTAAAATAGTATTAGGGAATAGTTGAATCTAAGGTTCCTGCAGGATTGCAACTCTTTAAATGTAAAACAAAAACCTAGGGATTATGTGAATTTCCTAAACAGATGATGATGAAATTGCTTGCTCACGCCACCTGAGGGTGCTACAGGTCAAATCTAAAACTTCTAATCATTGGGATTTTTGAAAGTCTTTCATTGTTGTTTTTTTTGTACATTTGTGCTGCTTTGTATAATTATTTTTTCCTCTGCTGCTCTTTTAGCAATTCAGCATAATGCATCAACATTTAAATCCATGCATTTGTTGCAATTGTTTACATCTGAACATGCCACTGAATTTTTTTGAATTAAAAAGGAGAAATAAAGTATTCTTGGTAAGCAGTTTGAGACAGAGGAAATGCTGTTAGTGTTGCCATTAGAAAACACACACACACACACACTCTAATACAGGTAGTCCTCGACTTTCGATGTTTTGTTCAGTGACGGTTTGAAATTACGATGATGCATGAACAAAGTGATTTCATAAGCCCTGCTTGAAGTTATGGTTGCTATAGAGCCCCCACAGTCAATTGAACAAAATTCTGGTATTTGGCAATCTCTCTGTCTTTATGACCAACGTAGGAAAAATGAGCGCCCCCATTGTTTATTCTCCCCCCATCCTCTCCTGCTGGGTCTCACTCCCTCCCCGTCACATCTACGTCCACTTACCTTTTCCACAAATCTTTTTCGGGAAGCAGTTTAACTAGTCAACAAAACCTGTTGGATTTGATTAGATGGCTAAAACTGGTCTACTCTTAAGTGTGGTTTCCATCCACCTCTAGGACAGTGGCTGAGAAAGCTTGTTCAAAGCAAGCTATGATATCTTAGACCTTTTTGGAATGATGAGAAGAATGGAGAAAAAATTTATCAAACCAGGGAAAATTTTCCATCATAACCCCTTGTAAGGCTTTGCTGGTAATTCAGAATATCTCAATTTTTTTCTTGTCCATGTTTCTTCATGTACAACAGTCTTTTCAGCGATGCTTACTGAATGTATTTTCTCATTCCCCTCTGTTGCTTCTGCTCACTCCTACTCTTTGCAAGGATTAAACAGTATAAAGTCCCAACTGCAATCAACTGTGATAACTAAATATAAGCTAGGAGAGAGAACTTTTCACAGGGGTTAATATCGAAACAAAAAAGATAGGAGGACAAATAAATGTACACAGGGGAATAAGAGTCATTTGCTGAGATTGGCGGTTATAGAAATCAAACAATTTAAAGAGAGCTCCCTTCAGTTCATACAACATATAACTTACAAAGGAAGAAAAAAATGTAACACAAAACACATAAGTGAAAGGAATTTATGCTGCTTGCTCTGGCCTGCTTCTGGGTGATTGGTTAGTTGGATGAGGCATACCAGGTGTTAAATTGGGGGCCTGATCCAGCACACGCTCTGATTCATCCGAATATGATGATGCCTCATCCACAATCTTCGTCATAGATGAGAAGAAAATTGGATTTATATCTTCTGTCTGGAAATTTCTGGCAGGTACCGTGGAGGCCATTTGCTTTCGGCAGAAAAACTTCAATCTAGGGATGGAAAGTGTCATAACATTGGAGTTTAATACAATGTACAGATTAAAAACCTTTCCTACAGACTTAAGGTGGCTTAGGATGGGGAAAGAATTTGCATTTACTCATTGATCTGTTTTTATTTCATGGTTCTATTTGCCTTCAGACTTGTTTAGCACCCAACAGCCAATGTATCACCATAAGAACTTACCGTATTTTTCGGAGTATAAGACGCACCTTTTTACCCTCAAAAAGAGGGCCAAAATCTGGGTGCGTCTTATACT
>JANHFT010004961.1:15316-27343 GCA_032467955.1 Pseudoxenodon macrops
CAAAATTGAAATGAAAATGAAAATAGTGGGAAAATATAACAGTAAAGGGGGGGAAAGAAAGAAAACCATTGCCTTTTTATTCTTTTTAGCTAAAAATAGCACAGCCTCAACTTTTTACTTTTTATTTTTACATACTTATCATGTAATAGCCAATTCTACAACAACAAACTCATCTAATCAGCATGACACAGAGTTTTCTTTTTTTATAAGAACAAAGTCCAGTAATGCTTTCCAAGTAGAAACAAAGTTGGATGTATTCTTTTCTTTGATTATAGCAGTTAATCTAAAATGGTGTCTTGGCTCTTGTAGAAGTTTAAAGTACCTAAACTCTCCTTTGTGTCCCATTTTTTTCTATTGAGAGATGGAGTTAAGGAGCAAAATGTGTCCCTGTGTCAAATCTCAGGAGATAAAAGTCTCCTGTATCAAATTAAGTGTTGTGATCTGGAAAATAACTGATGATCTATTATGACACAGAGAATCATATCTGCCAATAGCCAAGATGAGGTATCTTTGTGCCTCCTGCTTCCAATCAATCAAAAAGTCAATTTTCATTAAAATGTAATAATTACAGCTATAGTTACTTCAATTAATGGATGAATAACAGGTGTAATTATTAAAATTCATATTTTAATTGTTTGTTACATCTTAAAATACCACAATTTTGAATACCCTCCAAATATGTATTTCTGGGCTAAGATTTAAGCTCTGAGGAAAAAAAGTTTAGATAATGTTGAAGTTTGTTCTGAGTAGAGTAGCTTATAAACTCAGTGTCAACCCTGACGCTGACCTGACCGAAGCCATCTTGGAACTTCAGTGTTGCCACACCGGAGCTGAGGGATAGGGAGGGGGGATTAGAGATATCTGGGGTTTTGTAGCCAAAATAAAATACTTTCTCTTAGGAACCAAGGACATTCTCATCCCTGGTCAGAGGAAAGAGGAGTGATGTTGCCAGGCAACCAGACAGTGCCTTGATTGGACCATGTGACTGATTGTTTGGGGAAGGAGAAAAACTTTTACTTTTAATTAGGTGAAAACCACAGGAACCTTCAAAGTCGGTTTTGACCAGTGCCAATATGATATATCAAATAAAACTATTCTTTGAGGAATCTACCTGCCTGGGAATTTTGTTGGCTGTGGCTATGTTCCTTGGAACTCTGACATTAAACTGACTCTGAGAACCAGTAAAATAAAGTGCAAGGGACAACAGTTGTTTAGGACACCGGTTGCTAAAATATGATAATCTGTATTATTTGTAATTCCTAGGCAATTTCCAGCATTTACTGCGCAAAATGAATATCACATCTAAACAGTGTTGAATAAGGCTCTGCAAGTTTAAGTGGATTTAATTTACGTGTTAGGAAATATAATTTGATATTTCAGCCAGGGACAACAAAAGCAGTGTTAAAATGTTCTTAATAACATTTTAAGATGCAGGCTAATTAGTCTGTACATAATTTGCCTCTAAATTAGATATTGCCACATAGGGTCTAAAATGCAATGTAGGGTTTTTAGTGGCTGGTTCCGAGATGTAGTTGAATTAACAGGGAGCCAGAACAGGGGGAATTTAAAAGGAAGCATTAGTATTATAATCAACTTGCCAAGCAATAATTTGGTTATAAAATTCAAAGAAATTCTGTTTATTTGTTCAGCAAAAATAGTACAGAAATTAAATGCGTTATTCATTAAAAATGCATCTACTTGTTAAGTACGGTTGTTGTTATGGTTGAATAATTATACTTAGAAAAGTATAAAATATGGTTTTTAGGGAAAGGGAAAATTTGGTAATTTATCAGAACTTTATTACATCAATTAAAGTATACTGAATTAATGCAGTGCTAAAATGCCGCAAATATATAACCATATATTATTCAATGAACTATTTTGTAAGTTGTATTACTTCTCCTTTTTATTTCTTTCATTGCAATGGGGTATTGGAAATAAATTACATAAAGGGACTTTTGACTATCTGTGTATGGGTCTGCCCATCAGCAGGATAACACTGCGAATATAGATCAAGACCAAATTTGGTAAGAGGGGATAAAGAATGACAAAGAAAATATGATTTTGAAAATGGTGCCAATCCAGTGAATGGTACAAAAATTCCTTCTATAAAAGAGACACTTCGATTACATCTCAGGAGATAGCTGATTAATCTGGTTTTTATGAACAAGAGAAGAATTTCTGCTATCCACTTTATTCTTCTTAGTCATGTGTGTGTCAGGGTTCCAAGTAACATACCCATAGCAAACAGAACAGATTTATTGAATATATCATATTGGCGCAGGCTGTTGAAAACCGACTTTGATTCTTCCCACATTTTTCACCTAATTAAAAGTAAACATTTGTCACTTTCTCAAAACAATCAGTCACATGGTCCCATCAGGATACTGTCCAGCTGCTAGGTGACTCCAGTCCCCTCCTTCCGAGCACCTGCAGGAATGTCCTTGGTTCCCAAGAGAAAGTATTTTGCTTTGACTACAACACCCCAACTATCTCCATTTCCCCCCTCCGCATCCCTCTTCTTCAGTGTATCAGCACTGAAATCTCAAAGTCTCAGTCAGACCAGCTTCAAGATTGACAGTGTGTGTGTATGTGTGTGTGTATGCATGCATGCATGCACATAGACACACACACCAGATTCAACAATGAGGACATAAACAGAAATATGTAGTAAAGAGCAGAATCCAACTGAGCTTCAATGGGGAAAAGTGCTTTCGCCTCAGAATTACTATTTGGTTATAAAAGAAAATTTCTGCCTTGCCTCTCCTATTCATCTCCCACTCACTGTTAACATAGAATATGTAATCTCTTAGTAGCACATTATGCATACAGTAATTAAAGAAAACCAGCTTCTTGTAAGCAGCAGTTACTCACTTCTATTTAATAGTTATAATTTCAAATTTAGCATGATCTATTGGAATATTATCTGGTATTTGTTTATTTTTTATCTCATTTGATTTATTGTATATCCAACCTACTATTTTTACAAATAACTCAAGGTGGCAAATATATCTAATACTCTTTCCTTCTCCTGTTTTCCCTACAACAACAACTCTGTGAAGTGGGTTGGGCTGAGAGAGAATGACTGACCCAAAGGCATCCAGTTTGCTTTCTTGACTACGGTGGGACTAGAACTCACAGTTTCCTGATTTCTAGCTTGAGGTTTCAACTATTAGGCCAAACTGACTCTTTGTCATTGTATCATTTTCCACTCTGTCATAACTGCTCTGGTTCCTCCCTCAGAAGAGGATTAGTGGATCAGAATGAAGAACCAAGTTTGCCTATTGTGACCTAGAGCTGAGATCGCAGAATAGAGGATGAAACAGAATCTGTCTCTGTAATTCCTCTGAATTCTTTGGAGGCTCAGCGTCTGAGGTATAAGTGATGCCATCACCATTAAGAGGTGTAACCAGTGATGGAATTCAGCCAGTTCACACCTATTTGGGAGAACCGGCTGTTAGCTTTCTAAGCAGTTCAGAGAACCGGTTGTTGGAAGAAATATCATTCCCCCCCCATTTTACAGGGCTAATCCTGTAAGGAAGGCAGGAAGGAAACATTCTGGTGTTGTTTCTAGCCTAATCTTTATTGCCCTGCTTACAGAAACTGCCTCTCTGGTTAATCCTTATTACATTGTAACAGCTAAGGCAAAATGCCCTTTGATGTGAGTGACATTGAGTTGGCCACACCTTCACGGTCACATGACCACCGAGCCACGCCTACCCAGCTGGTCCATTAGGGCAGAGAACCAGTTGTTAAATTATTTGAATCCCACCACTGAACATATGTAATAATTTGTAACCAAATCAGGGTATATCTAAATAAGATTTGATCATGCAAGAATCCTCACATTTCTTGCAATGGTTTGCCATGAGTACTTTCAACTGGTAGTTTGATGAGCAACTTACCTGCCATTCCTGGAATGCAGCCATACAGTTACAATGCAGCACCCGGTTAGCATGAGCAAAAGCAGAAGATTCACAGTCGATATTATCAAGAGAACTTTTTCCCGCTGTCTTTTGGGTTGGGATTCTTTGACTTCAAAATATTTCCTAGCATTTTTTGCCTTATCTGAAACTAAAATGTGGAGGAGGGAAGGAGAGAAAATGGTTTTAAATCAAAGTTAATTGGAGCCAACTGGAATGTTTAGGACATATTTCAGTAGAGCAAAGAAAAGGGATATTTTTTTAGCACTGTCCTTTGTTTCGATTACAGGTAGACAAGGCTTACTGACTGCCTTCTTCAATGACCATTTAAAGTTACACTAATGCCAAAAAATACTTTACAGCCAATGCTTGCATTTAAGACCATTGCAGCATCCCTTAGTCATGTGATCACCATTACAGTCATGTACACCTTGTTCCATGCCTCACCTGTTGTTATTCACTCCTTGCAGAAGGTGTTACGTACGGCACAGGGAAGATTGCCTAAAGAAATCCCTTTTTTATTATGCACTCCCATCAAAAGGAATGCAGTGGTGCTCTGCAATATCTCAACTCTGTGTGGGGTTGGGGTTAGGACGAAGAAGAGCAAGTGTTCCTACAGCCAATCTCTCCAGTGCATGATCTGCTCTTTTCCCCTGCCTTTCTCCCAGAGCAGAGGGACTGAAGAGGGAGGGATTGTAAGAGAGTAAACAGGTACACAATAGGGAATGCTCCAGACCACAGGTGGGTTCTAAATCATCTTACTGCCGGTTCACTCAGCGTTGCACGCTTCGCATGCATGCGCACATGCGCAGTGCTTTAAAAAAAGCTTCTGCACTTGCGCAGGAGGAAAAAAAGAAAGAACCAGCTCAGGGGCATGGCAGGCCCAGGTTGCTAATGGGTCTACCAAACCAGGCCAGTAAGTTACTAACGGTTCAGTAGAACCGGACCGAACTGTTAGGAATCCACCTCTGCTCCAGACTGTTTACATAGTGTGCCTGTGGTTGCCAGTGCTAATGCATTCCCTTTGATGTATGATCCCCATTGTGAGCCTGCTTAATCCCTTGTAATCCCTTACTCTCCAATAAATGTAAATACATTAATACCATTTTTATTAATTATCCTGGCACTGGGATGAACATTCCAAAGAGCAGGAGGAGGCAAACAAAAACTGAAGGTGTGAAACTGATTAGTTTGGTCAATTTCAAGCCAGCTATCCCAGGGCCAATGGGGAATGGGGAAAAGGAAAGCAGAGTCACAATTGCATGATTTCTCACTTACTGACCATTTCGCTTAATTGCCAGTCTCTAGTAGTTAAATGAGGATTACCTGTATCCATCTCTGATGAATACGAATACATGCTAATAAATGCATTCTTTGGATAAACAATTCAGGGTGGGGAAAACCTGTATGATATCACTTAGAATTAAATCTAGCATTATTTAAATTCATTGTACATATAATCATTTCCATAAGCAAAAGAATGAATTAATGGAAACTAGCAATTATATGTAAGAAAGAATATGAATATAGAGATATAAATTAGATGGTGAAAGATACATAGATGCAAGATGATATATAAATGCAGGTGAAATAAAGATATAATAATTGTTGATATAGACAGACATAGAGATAGATACATATATTTGGACTTATTCTATTTTGGACCCCTTATGCTATCTGGAGAAGGCTCTAAAACTTGGAAAAGTGGAAAGAAATAGCAGAAGAGGAAGGCCAGTAGCAAGAAGGGAGGGGATAAACTTTGTTACCGTAGCAATTGAGCACTGAAAGAATTGAAAGGTTGGGATAGGGACAGATCATCATGGAGATAAGAAAAAGAAGCACTTGCCATTTTCAGTGCCCTGACAATTCCTTGCAGAGATGGCAGCTGCTTTTGAAGCTTTCTGCCCCATCATCAGCTGGCTGATAGGAAGCTGAATGTCCCTTCTATCTCTTGCAAGGTTTTAGGAAGCCAAGCCCTGCGTGCAAAGCTGGCAGCTTCAGGACCAGTTTCCCAGAACCTTTCCTTTGCTTTAACCTCATCCCTCCCCCAGAAAGCCTCAGTTCTTCAATAAAGTGAACAAAAAAAGTTAGGAAGGATGGACTTGTTGATATCCCCATCTCAAAAAAAAACAACACAAAAAAACCAAGTGCAAAAATTAAACTCCCTGCCTCTGGTCTCTGCTCTCTATCTTTTAAAAATCTTGACTCCAGGCTGAAGAGTAGAGGAATGAAAGCAAACAAGCAAGCAAGCAAATCTTATTGCAACTTTTCCCCTTGAACATGAGAGGGGAAAAAATCAGCTGACTCGAGCAACAAAATGGAGGACGCTGGGGCTTTTCTGGCTGCCTATAGAGCCTAGCTAGCAGGGCTGGGTTCTGGATATTTTTGCTGCCGGTTTGCTCAGGGTTGCGCTACATGTGCGAGTTTGAAGCGCACGCACACAGCAATCAAAAACGAGCCTCTGTGCCTGCACAGAAGCAAAATCCAAGATGGCAGCGCCCACAGAGACACCGACAGGACCGGCTCTATGACGTCATCACGAAGTTACTGCTGGTTCTATAGAACTGGATAGAAACGGTAGGTAACCACCTCTGCCAGCTAGGACTTCCAGGCTAGCCCAAGGTTTGTCAACCTTGGCCGCTTTAAGAGGTGTGGACTTCAACTCCCAGAATTCCCCAGATAGCATAGATGGACAGAGAATTCTGAGAGTTGAAGTACACAGCTCTTAAAGTTGAGAAACACAGGCCTAGACTGTGGAGGAAGTCCTTTAGAGATGATTTTTTTCAGCTGATGGGGCAGAAAGCTCAGAAAGGCTAGGTAACTGGTTCTTTTTCCCCCCCTGAAAGGCAAGGCACCTTGGCAGAAGAAAGACAGGGGCAGAATTAGGAAAGTCAGGCTCGCCTAGTGTTTTCCTTCCTCATTGTTTCTTGCTGGGTGCGTGACGGGGTGTGACATACAAGGCATGCAAGGGGGGGGCAGGGGAGCGTGGAGTATTTCAGGGAAGCCTTGGGAGACAGGTGGTCTTGTGCCAGCATTAGATCTCCCAGGATCTTCCCCACCTCTGAACTCCATTTAATGGCCCATGAATCCATTTAATGAGTGCACTGGGGAGACCAGGGATGGCTGGTCGTTACTTTTGACCCTAATGTGCAGGCTCCATTGAAATCCTAATGCAAGGACTACTACCTGTGTTCATTCTCTACTTTACTTAACTACCGTATTTTCTGCAAGAATTGGGAATTATTTGGAGCAATTCAGGTCAAGTTCTTTGGAAGCCGAAATGTTTTACTTCCTTTAGGATAGATGAGCATTAGAAACTATATAGCTGATATAGTAAGCATTTTAAGTTTCAACACTGCTAAACGGTTTCCTTACGTGGCACAGGCTGGAAAAACATATTGTGAGGAATACTCAGCTGATCCTCATGTAATCCTGCAATGAATTTTAGAAGAAGGCGATTTAATAATAAAAGAAAAACAATTTTGCCAGCAATTTTAGTCTCTATCTTTTAAATAATTATGAAATCAAAAGTGATGTTCCTCTGACAATAGAGGTAATATTACTTAAGAACCATTCTCCATGAGCTAAGTGTATGAAACTTTTTAACTTTATTTCTTTATGTTTTGCAAGAAGATAGCCAGTTTACATTCCTTAGAATTTTAATAATTCTTCTGTAATTATTGATTGAGTTCTATTAAGCTTTCGTGAGACATTGTTTAATCTAGTCTCTTGTCAAAAACTCTGGAATGTAAACCAAAGGATTTACTTAAGGGAATGTTGGCAAAAAATTAACAGGTTACCAGGAGTACCTGATAACGTTTTTTCTATCAACTTTTATTTATTTTTAAAATAAAAATAAGCTTTTGTAAATGGTAACTGACTTCATCAGATGTTTGGAATCTGATTCCAGAGAGAAGGGGGTACCATGTATGTAGAAGATAGAATGGCTAAGTAGATGCAAGTAACATATGAGTTAGATTATGAGTATCTTGTCAATTAACAATTACCGTATAATGTGTTTATTTTTGCTCTGTAATTGAAATTAAACAGAGGAGAGTTGATGCTGCGGAGCTAAAATACCACCTGTCAGCAATAGTGGGTTTTACTTACCTCTGCCACCAGTTTGGCTTGTGAATGCGCATGTGCGCTTTGCGCCCGCACGGCGCTTCTACGCATGCACAGATCATCCGTGATGATGTCAGGGCAGGTGGGCAGAGCCTCCTGCCACCGCTGCTACTAGTTCTTAGATTAGGGGAGAACTGGTAGCAACCCACCACTGCCTGTCAGGTCCACCATTTTCGCCTCAGCCCAGCGCTGGTGTCGTGCCATCAAAGGACTGGGGGAGGGGGAGAGGAAGCATGAGGGGGACACAAATGGGCAGCAATATACCTGTATGCATTTTTGTATGGGAATTTGGGAGGGGGGATGACATCTGAAGAAAAGCAGATCACCGTGGGATTGGTTTGTGCCAAGGTGTCTTCAAGGCCATTTGCCCTGAGTGTGGAAAGTTACCAGTCCAAACACCTCAGTGTTTCCAAAACTCCAGGCGACATTGCATTGGCTGGGATCAGATTGGTCATGTTGGGAGGGATGGGATTGAAAGAAATAGTTTGGTCTTGCTGCATGAAAAATTCAGATTCCGCCTGACTTTACTGCAACCAGCATCTTTTAGTGAAAGTACCTTTCACTTCAAACAAATGGAGTTGAGGGTTTTTCTTCCCTAAGGGATCAGATTGGGGCAGGTCTGACAGCCACCTCTATCAGTGACATCACTACCGCAGAAGGCTAGTGTGGACATGACTGAGTTGCATAGACCAATGGTCTAATTTGGAATCCTTTCCCTAATGGAACCATCGATTGCATTACCATCGATTGTTTATATATTACACTACATAAGCCGCCTTTTCATATATTTCATACACAATGCAATATTTTTTTCTAGAGTTCTGGACATTAGAGTACCATATGTAAGCTTCTGTAAGGCATGTCTAGATAATTCATTTATGTTGAATGGAGAATGTACATTGTTCTAGACTCAAATGCACAGTTCCTCTGATTGGTGCTATATTTAGGTATAGTATAGTTGGACAATGTGGAAGTTGAGAACTTTCCATTTTGCATCTGAGAAGTGGTTTCACCAGGTGGAAGTGGAGGAACGTGTGTGATACTTAGCCTTATAGTAATAACATCCTTTGAGCTGAACAATACCTTCCACAGGGATATCCATGGCAGGCTCTTGTACATTTATGTTGGGATAGTGAGGGCCAAATATTGGTTCTAAAAATTAAAACACAAATAGACACTCAGAATAGTCTTCTAAAGGAAAGGCTGGCACATTTTATTTATTTATTTAATGTATTTATTTTTCAAGCGTGTATAAGATTACAGACAAAGAATAAACATGATTGTGAATGCATAAGATGTACAAGCATGGTTATGAGTACATGATATTTTACGAATACATGGGAACATTAGGACAGAGACGGTAGGCACGCTGGTGTGCTTATGCACATATCAATATCACATGGCTTCATATCAATTATGACAAGCAATAAAGGAAAATATTTGTAGCTCGGGGTGGAAATGAGTGGTCCCTGGTGCTCTCCAGAGGTGCGTTCTGAATCTTCTTACTGCCGGTTTGCTCAGGGTTGCGCCTCGAGCACGTGCGCAAAGCGTGCGAGCGAGCACATGCGTGGCAGTCAAAAACTATCTTCTGCACATGTGCAGAAGCAAAATCCAAGATGGCGGTGCCCACGTAGTCACCGACAGAACCGGCTCCGTGACGTCACCACAGAGTTACTACCTACTCTATAGAACCAGTAGGAACCCATCTATGGTGCTCTCCGAACGTGGTCATTTTCTTGCAAACGTTTCATTACCTATTTTGGGGAACAACACATCTGCAAGAAAACAACCAAATTCAGAGAGCACCAAGGACCTCTTAATTGTGACAAGCTACAATAACATTTGTTTAAAGACCACATTTTACAAATGCCTTAGAGTAGAAATCCTACACCATAACAATTAAAATACAATAACTCTTTCAAAAAGAGAAAGCTACCTCCTCTTTTGTCAATTCTTTAATAAGATAAAACTCTTGTGCATCAGAGACTTTCTGTTACCATAACATTGTAAGAAATTAAAGAGGAGCAGTCCAAGGGAGATTTAAAAAAATCTATCCTTATTCACTCTGCCGAATATTAAAACGTTGATTCTGGGAAATATTTGAAATGCCCAAAGGGTAAACATTTTAGCTCCAATTTCATCCAATTTCTTTAATTTTAACTATGTATTGAATTAAGCCAAATTTGGTTTTTAATCTCATCTATGGATCGGGCTATCCCAGTGATGGCGAACCTATGGCACGCGTGCCACTTCTGAGGGCACGTGAGGCACTGCCCAACTGGCAAACAGGAAGTGAGGGCAAAAAACGGCCCAATGGGGGGGGACACATGCATAGTGTGCGTGGGGGGTTTGTGTGGTGGGACATGTGCGCACGCCAGTGTGCGTGCGCCACCATTTTTGGCACACAAGAAGAAAAGTGTTCACCATCACTGGGCTATCCCAAAGAAACAATCTATTAGTGTCTTTTTTCAGAATTGGGGCAAAATCATCACTACAGTTTGGGAAGAAAGTTCACTGAGAATATATGTTTTTCATTTTTTTTAAAGGCTTTTTTCATTTAAAAAAATAGTGTAATGTTTAGCTGAACCTGTTGACTGCTTTTTCTTCTTTTTCCTTTTATACACACTCACACTGCACACACACATATATGTAAGAGGGGAGGAGAATTTGTTGCTTTTTCTTTTCTTTCTTTTCCTAGCACCCAACCATGGTGGATCCTACATGTTAAATCTTAAAATTTATTTCATCACTTTTTTTTCTTTTTGTTGTTGTTCTTAGGGTTGAACGTATGCCTCTGTTTTGTTTTGTTTGTTTTTCTATTTTGTATTCTCCTTTTTATGATAAAACAATTAAATAATAATGAAGAAGAAAAAAGGCACTGGGATTTCAGAAACTACAACAATGAGAAACAAATATGTAATAAGACCAACCAACATTTCACCTCAGACACAGATTTTGGATGTTTCCATAGGCAAGTCCACCCAGACCATTACATTTCTATCTTATCCACTAAATTAAATTAAATACCACTATGAAAATAGTTTATTTAACTGTTTCTTGGATTTATCTCCTCCCCCTGAAAAAGGTAGGGTAATGTGCCACATTTTAAAAATATACATTTGATATTATAGGATCCTTAAAAAATGCTTTGCCCTAGAAATCACTTTTTTAAAAACCTGGAGCTTCTTGTTCCAGTGCTCAAGAAATGCAGCTATTAATCTGGTTGAACTTTGGTGTCCATAATTTAAAATGCTGGCATTAAATGTCCTAATTTCTCTAGCTACTATCTGAAGGAATAGAGATTCCTTCAGAATTCTACATTTTAAAAAAAGCCAAGTTCAGTGGATATCTTCAAATACCACAGAAATGGGAAACACCCAGCTTGATTACAACATCTATAAAGCATATTAGAAGGTATGCAATTCAGAAAGCGTTATCAGAATATCAATTACTTCTCTGCATAAGTCTTACCATCTTCGGGTTCTGATATAGTTTTTTCTTTGGTTGTGGTCTTGAGCTCTTCCACTGCAAGATAGCATCAGAGTGTTTATTAAAAACAACCTAAATGTATCTGTTGGACATAGGAATTGAGCAGCCTAATAAAATATATATATATATATTTACTGCTTTGAGGGTTACGGTTAGTGTCAGAGCCAGGGTTAGGGTTCACAAGTAACATATTTTCTTCTCAAAAAGCAAATATGTAGTCTACCTATTTTACAACTCTCCACATTTTATGTCTCTCTCTCTCTCTTTCTCAATGTATCTATCAATCATCTGTCATCTATCTCTATAGCTCTATTTCCATACATCTATATCTATCATCTATCTATACAGTATCTATTATCTTTCTCTCTATCTACATCTCTCTCTCTCTCTCTCTCTCTCTCTCTCTCTATCTATCTATCTATCTATCTTTCTCTCTTTATCATCTATCTATCATCTACCTACCTACCTACCTACTTATCTATCTATCTAT
>JANHFT010004962.1:3306-18172 GCA_032467955.1 Pseudoxenodon macrops
ATTCAGCCAGTTCGAACCACTTTGGAAGAACCGGTTGTTATCTTTCTGAGCAGTTTGGTGAATTGGTTGTTGGAAGAAATCGTTAGGGCAGAGAACCGGTTGTTAAATTATTTTAATCCCACCGCTGTCATATCCTATCCTAAATAGGCTAGGCTAGGCTAGGCTAGGCTAGGCTAGGATAGGATAGTTGTATGATATTGAGAATAGTTTCTCTTTTACAAAGAAACTAGAAGAGCTGTAAAACTGTTTTGTTAGTTTTATTTTTGTTTTGCTTTTTCATTAGTCTTCAAAAGTTCTGCCCACAAAAGTGAAACCAATGGGTAGGAAGAGAAAAGAAACAAATCCACCAAATCCACCAATCAGGGCCCATCTTAACCATGATCTGGAGAGAAGACTCGGCGATCACTATGGCCAAAGGGGGAAAGGAACTGGATTTTTTTTTAAAAAGAACCCTCATGACTGAACAGCTGGCCTAAATTTAGGAGTTTTGCTTTTTTTCCCTGATGAAAACTTTTGTGAAATTCCTCAAATGGCCTTCATAAAGATGCTATCTGATTGTCAAGGGGAAATGAGAGAGAAGGGGGGAGGGAGAGAGAGAGAGAGAGAGAGAGAGAGAGAGAGAGCAAAGATTTATACCAGGGGTGTCAAACTGGTGGCCCACAGGTCGGATGCATCATGTGCAGTCCATGCCCACCCCAGTTCCACAAATGGGAAAACGCCATGAAATATTACATGATGGCAACATGACGTGACAAGTTAAGTTTGACACCCGTGATTTGAAGAGAAATCAGAATATGCAAATAGGCCTGTTCTGGAGAATAGTTTTTAAAACTTTCCAAATACGTCTAAGTATTTGTTCCCATTGTGGTCAACTCATTGGAGCAGCATTTTGTTCTTCCTGTTGTAATGAAATACTTGCAGACTAAGACCCCACCTCTTCATGCTGCTAAATGTTTGAAACTGCTTCTTTCTTTAAAAATAAAAGCTTGCTGAAACTGATGTTGGTGAGAGGATGATTTTGCTGCTTTAAATGCATTTTGAACACAATAGACTCTTGACTGTTTAGCAGGCCAGCATAACAAAGTTGTTGAAACTCATCCACCCACCTATTTGGCTAGGATCACTGTCACAGTGCCTTGTTATGTTTGCCCAGCAGGCAAAACAGATTGCTTTAGCAATCATCCACCCACTGGCCTCTTGAGGAATTAAAACTCAGACGCACACAGACACACAGAATTGTTATACAAATGTGTCCAAATACTTTAAGCTCAAACCCAAATATTAGCTTCAGAACACAGCAGTGTCATTCAGCATTACAAGCTAAAGCCTTCTACCTTGAACTATACACCCAAAATATACCCTTTTGTGAGTTTGCACTATATACTGAATGAAGACAATGATCCTATGCATACATATGATGGGGCTAGTTTCAAAGTATATTTTTGGTAAATCTTTTGAACACAGTAAAAGTCAAAGAGAAAATGAGAAAAGAAAAGGCATTATGGAAGAAAAAAGAAAAGTATAGAAATATGACTTCTGCCCTTTTATTGAGTAGTTTAAAAAAATCTTACTTTTCTCCTCCCTCTTTTTTCTTCTTACTTTGTCCTCCTCCCCCTGTTTCATAAATCATCAAGTTGTTTTTTTCTTCATATCATTTCTAGTGTTTTGAAGTCTTTATTGTTTTTTTCTCCTGAACATCAGTCTCTGAAAATCTGTGGCCAGAGACTTGTGGAGCAGGGGTGGCTTCTAACTTACCTCGCGATTCACTGCCTCCAGCACCGCTAGGCGTGCTCATGCGCAGTAGAAAAAAGGCCCAATTTTTTTTTAAAGAGGCAAAAAAAGAAGATGGTGACGCATGCGCAGTGCCGGAAATTTGGCTACTGCGCATGTGCAGAAGAAAAAAAAATTCCCCAAAAAAAAGATGGCGGCGCCCACAAAGCAACAGAACCGGCTCCGTAACATCACCAGCGGCCTACTACCTACTCGGTAGAACCAGTCTGAACTGGTAGGAACCCACCTCTGTTGTGGAGAGCATCTACCTGGTGACCATGGGTTAAAAAATAACATTGAGAGGATGTGTTTTGAATGGGCTGGAATGTCCCAATGTCTGTTCAGATATCTGCCAAAGGTACATCCTGTGCAGGGCCTGGTCTTGCCATGGCATTTCATCTGCTTGATATTTTCCCATGTCTGCTGCTCAGTTATTTTTTCAGCAGTTCATCTTTGGGTGCCATCTTACTAATGTACTTCTGAATGTAGTGGGTTTTATCCAGGACACTGGCTTTAACACTCACTGAACTCCACCCATCCTCTTTATCAGAGGTGGGTTCTTACTGGTTCGGACTGGTTCTACCGAGTAGGTAATAGGCCGCTGGTGAGGTCATAGAGCTGGTTCTGCTCCGTGGGCACTGCCATCTTTTTTTTTTGGAATTTTCCTTGAAAGCATGCATGCAAAGCACGCAAGCAAGCGCATGCGCAGCAGTCAAAAACTTTTGACATGTGCAAAAGCGAAATTTAGCTTCTGTGCAGAAATCCAAGATGGCGGTGTCCACGGAGTCACTGACAGAACCAGCTCCGTGACGTCATTGTAGAGTTACTACCTACTCTATAGAACCGGATAGAACTGGTAGGAACCCACCTCTGGTGTACAGTCTCTGGATGTTGGACTTAGGATGGAAACCACTGTATATTGTGAGAAATTTTGGAGTCTTCACATTAGCAACTTCCATGTTCAGCTCACTATACCAGGAGAGTATCTGATGATTAGTCGAGCATACACGTTAGTGGCATTGATCTTGCTCTTCTCACTGTTCTGGCTCTTCAGGATCTGTCTGATCCTATGGTGGTACTTGGATGTTGCTTGTTGTGATTCCTCTGTGACCATGAGATATCAATGTATTAGTAGCTGGTCTGTATGTCTGTTATGTGCCTACATATATGTTAAGTCCTGTGCTTATGTAAATCAACATGCTGGCTATCCACGCCGCTGTCAAAGCCCTCAGGTTTTGGCGCCAGAATGCGGCTCTCTGATTGGTCGACTGTCTGACAGCCCGCACTATATAAAGAGCTGTCAGACGAGAGCCGGCGCCGGGTTCACTTACTTCTGTTAGCTGTTTGCCTCACGTATGTTAGCTCTTGTTAGCAATAAACGGTTGTGTTCAGAACGACCCGTCTCGGCTCAGTGATTGCCCACGCTCAGTATCTAACAAAATATTTTTCTTCTTCTAAGAAAGTAGAGTTTAAATGCTTCTTGTGATTTCTGTTTCCTGATCTGGCCTACTTTTAAGTGGACAAATGGACTATCTATCACTGGAGGCATAAATTGCTCCATTAGATATGTTATCAACCTTAGTATTACCCATTAGCAGCTGAGCATAAACAGCATAGTCAGGAGTTAATTCTTGGCCACCAGGTCGATAACTAGGTTTATAATCTGGCTTTATCTCCCAGATTAAGATGAAGCTTGTTCTCTGGAGCTTATCTTTCCAAATTGTCAACTCCTCACTCTCATAATTGAGCAAGACATGATTATGGAGCAGGTAACTGATTCATTTTATAAGCTGTCATTGTTTAATGAAGCAAAACAAGTTATCACTTGTCATCTGACTGGGGCTTGAGATTCAGGGTTTATCCTTCAGTGTTTCTTTGCATTTATTTCGCCAAATTTCAGACAGTTCTTGCTTCTCCTGTTGTGTTTGCATTTACCATCTGTAAGTTCTTATCAGCTTATCCTCAATGGAAAATGTTGGCAAAAGACAATCTTTTTGGTGGGCACTTGGAGCAGCAGGAAATGTGAGTGAAGAAGAAAGTAGGGAAGTAGATGAGAAGTAATTAAAAATGAATAAAAGTAAACTATATAAAACTGAAGAACATTATATGACAATATAATGCATAAAAATGTAAGATAGAACAAAGTTAAATAAAAAAGTCAAGGTAGCAAAAAAGTTAATGTTTGTTGTGGGCCCCCACTTTGCATTTCTTTCCAGGGGCCCTTTTCACCCTTGCTATGACCCTGATGAAGTCTAAGACAAGAGCTATTATCTTGATGCATATATGATCAATTTGATTTTAGTATTGGCAGTCCAATGATATCCACATATGACTAATTTTTTAGGTTTCCTGCTAGAAGGCAGTATGTGCTATAAATATTGACTTTTCTTGGCACAAATATTATTTCATACTCAAAGGCCAATTTTTTCTATTATGTTAGATACTATTTCCCTTTTATCTTTAGCATTACAGTCTATCATAATTAGCATGATATCTTTTTGTTTTGTTTTATGACAAGTTGTTACAAACTGCCATAGAACTATTCTACTTTCTCTGCATCTCTTTCTACAGCATAATAGTACTGATTGGCTTCTGTTGGATGAGATATTGAGCTATTATCAATTTGCACCTAAAATTGATTTTACATTGTTTTCCTAACAATGATGGCTACTTGTTTATGTGGTTCTTCTGGTTTGAAATCTCCCATTTTGTTATCAGGGAGATGGCTGACTTATAAATTTAATAAATGGATAAAAATAAAATTCCAATTAATTTTATTTTGCTGACTTCCGGGGTGACGTCATGTCGAGGTAACATGGAGGAATGGTGCTCATAAGCGGCAATTGCTTGAAGCAAAAGGAGAGTAAGAAGAAAACTAACAGCGGAGTGAGAGGAGGAAGAAGGTGGGAAATCCAGCATTTTAAGATATTTGTGGTGATAACAAAGTTTGTGGTAAAGAACTCTGATCAAGGGATTTGATTAAGAAAGAACTTTGAAAGTAAGAGGCTTGTTCAGAGGAAAGAAGGTCACAAGATTCTGACAGTGACAGTGCCAAAAATAAAAAAAGAGAGAGCAGACATCTTGGACTGAGAGGACGGTGTTGGGAAAGTAAGACGACAGGATAATTTGAAATAGTCAGGAAGGCTCGAAATTGGAGGCAAATTTTAGATTATACTACTAATATATTATACATGTATTTATCTATAGTTATTCTTGTTGTGTCCTCCCCAATTGCTCATTTGCATGAACCGCCGCTGGTTGGCTGAACTAGCGGCGGGAAAAGCAAAGCGCTGTCAGTGGCCAGCAGGCGATCAGGGAATCCCATAAATGCGGGTTCCCTGCAGCCTGCCGGCAGTCTGGATATTGCTATGACTTGAATCAATAAACGAGAGCTGACTGTTCACTGCGACTCGAATCTTCCTTACTGCGCGATCTAACAATTCTCACTTATAAATATATAACATATACCTTTTAAAGATAGACAATTAATCAATTTAATTAATTTAAGCATCTAGAAATTCTCTGTTTTTATTAATAAATCCTGGACTTGTTAAACTTATAAACTTTTACTATCAAATTATAAAACAAAACAACCAGTGGAACTTAAATCAATTGTATTTATACAAATTAATGTTAATATTTAACATTTATAGTATTATTGAATTATAAGATATTCTGTTTGTCAGTGGAAACTTAGAAATATAAGATTATATAATTGTATAACAACATAAAGGAAATAGAGTGTAGATCTGTATTAAGTTATTATTGTTAGCTACTATCTAGTAATTAATTGATAAGTCATGAATTAATTATATACTACTGTATTATCGTGAGCTAGTATATAATGGTGTAGAATATTAGTTTGTTAATTAATTAATTATTAACGCCTTTAGTATATTAGAGTATATCACTGATATTATTGACTTTAGAATAACAAATACTTCTAAAGAGAATGGTTAGAATAAAAAGGGAAAGGATTATAGGAAAAACAAAGAGCATATGGTATTGTGGAATAATTTTTTCAAAAAGTTAAAGATGACAAGTACAGCCATAACCACAAAAACAGTAAAGAAAACTGCATCCATCACAGCATCCCTGGCAGGACAGAAAACAACTGCGGATATGACGACTGGTGAGAAAATAGGAACTATATTAAATCTTCAAAGTGTGCAAACAACCTTAAACATGATACAGGAAGTAATGACAAAAGCACAGGAAACAATAACTAACAACCACGAGGAAATGAAAGGAGATTTGGGAGAAGTAACAGAGAATATAAAGAAATTGGATGATAGGATGGAGAAAATTCAAGAGACAATAGCCAACAATGAACAGAACAGGAGATGGAGGAAAAACTACCAATGACCAATAAGGCACTGGAAGAGACAATTACTCATCTTGAATTAGAAAAATCAGTGTTTGATTTAAGGTTTCAAAACATATCAGAGACCAAAGAAGAGAATTTACTAAAATTAATAACAAATATGCTGGTGGCCTTGTTACAAATGGAGAAAAAGAATTACAAAATAACATAGATGAGATTTATAGAGTGCACACAAATTATACACAATGCCACCCAGAGAGATACATATTAGATTTACAAAAAGAACAATAAGAGATGAAATTTATAGGAAAACCAGAGATGAACAAATGATATATAAAGGAAAGGAGGTTATAGTTTTAAAACAAGTACCTAGAAGGATAAGAGCACAGAGGAGAAACTATAACTTCCTTTCCGCTCAATTGACTAAACATGGAATAATGTTTCGTTGATTGATCCTGGAGGGAATGCTAATAACATGGTGGGACAAAAAGATAAAAATCGACACTCTAGCAAAAGCCCAAGATTTTTTATGGGAAATTATGGAAAAGAAGAGACAGATAGCAGAGAGGAATTGGAGACTAAAATTCAAGAGGAACAGCAGGCAGAGGAAGGAGAATTAGACCAAGAAGAGACAGAAGGGATAGAGATAGAAGGACAGGAAAGACAAGGGGTAAAGACAAGGAACCAAGGAGGAGCAAGACCAAAGAAAGGAACAAGGACAACAAACAAATAATTAAAAATGGAAAAAGAACTTAAACTGATATCCATCAAAATAAATGGATTAAATTCCCCCACTAAAAGACGACAAACGTTTACCAAACTAATAAAGCAAAACATGGATATTACATGCCTACAAGAAGTACACATTAAAAAAGAAGACAGTGGAATCCTAGAATCTCCAAAATTAGGGAAATTCTATCTGGCCCTGGTGAGGAAAAAAAAGAGAGGTATTGCAGTGTACATTAAGAATTGGCTAAAACCCAAAAATATATCCGCAGACGAAGAGGGGAGAGTATTATTAGTGGGAATATGGGTGAAACAATTTTTTTAAATTAGTGATCATATATGCACCAAATATAAACCAAGATAATATTAAACAGATAACAAACCAAAGGATTTAATATAATGAAAGGGGTGAGACAGGGATGTCCTCTATCCCTCCTACTGTATATCCTCTCGATAGAGGCATTAACAATACTAATTAGATATAATCAGGAAATAAAAGGATAAAAAAATTAGAAAGGAGGAATATAAAACACAAGCTTTCCCAGACAATCTGGTGTTCATTGTAGAAGACCCACTAGAATGTGAGCAAACATTATTACAGGAGTTAAGACAATTTGGTAGCGTAGCAGGATTGAAAATAAATAAAGAAAAAACAAAATGTTAACTAAAAACCTCACTAACAATCAAATTGAAGAACTGGAAAAAAATTAAGGATTTTAAGAGTAAAAAGAATTAGATACTTGGGAATATGGCTGACAGCAAAATGCACCACTATAAAGCAAGATAATTACGATAAACTGCTGAAACAAATACAAAAAGATTTGGAAAACTGGACTAAATTACAAATATCATTAATTGGCAGAATTTCAATGATTAAAATGAATATACTACCTAAATTATTATACTTATTCCAAACAATACCGCTAAAATTAGAGAAAAACTTTTTTAATCACCTAAATAAAATGGTACTTAAATTTATATGGGCAGGGGGAAAAGCATGTATAAAACTTAAATTATTACAAGACAGCAGGGAAAAAGGAGGATTTGGCCTCCCAGACTGGGAGCTATATTATCAAGCTGCAGCTGTGACATGGGTAAAACTCTGGATCCAGTTGAAAAATAAAAGAATATTAGTGATAGAAGACCACGATCTACAAGTTGGTTGACATGCCTTCCTTTGAGAAGGGAAAAATAAATGCCATTCTTATTTCCAGAGACACCTGTTATGAAACTCCCTACTATTCACTTGGGAAAAAATAAAGAGATCATTATACAAAAATCCCAATTTGGTTGTCGACTATGGAAGCAATGATACACCCAAACACTACTGAGTTAAATAAGATGGTGAGCTACGCAACGCTACTGGATGTAAAAGGCGAATTAAAATCAATGCAAGATCTAAAAGAACAGAGGAGCGTTATGGAATGGTGGCCCTACTTACAAATCAAAACAAGATTTAAAAAGGATAAGGAGAAATTTGGCATCCACAAAAAACAATTGGAATTAGATAAAATATTACAAGGAATGGGTACAAAAATTATTACAAAAACATATAATTTCCTTTTAAGATACAAATTAAAAGAAGAAACGGTCAAGGGGACAATGATTAGTTGAGCCAGGAATTTTGGACATAACATTAAATTAGACCAGTGGGATAAATTGTGGGAAAACAACTATAAACTTACAATGGCAGTGGTCTAAAAGGAGAATTTATATAAAATGTTTTATCAATGGCATCTTCCACCAGCGAGATTGGCCAAAATGTTCCCAAACTTATCTCCGAAATGCAGTCATAAATCGGGAACATTCTACCACATGTTATGGGCTTGTTCAGGTGCAAGGAAATATTGGCAAAAAAATAGGGATTGGCTAGAAGGAATGGTGGAATGTAAAACCCAAATAAAACCAGAATTGTGTTTGTTGGGTATATGGAAAAGGACAAGCAATATTTAGCACTATACATACTGTACTAACTGCTGCCAGAATTATTTTTGCACCATACTGGAAGCAGAAAAAGGTTCCTCCAGATTGGCAAGATTTTAGAATGTGCAGAAATGGATAGGATGACTATGGAATTAAAAGAAAAAGAAGAATCGGACTATTATAGAATCTGGAAGAGATTTTACAATTGGCTAGAAAATAGGAACCAAAATAAAAAAAAACAGAAATAATTAAAATTTGAAGGACAAAAGTGCTCATGTATATATGTGTTTATAGGTTAAGTTATCAATGGTGTAAATAGTATTATGACATTAAAATAAGTACTATATTAAAGGATTAAGTATGAAAATAGCAGATATGCTTTGACACGTAATACTGTAAAATATACCACACAATGCATTTAATGCCTATAACTGTTCGTATTTATTCTACTTTATATTTGATGTTTTTCTTATTATTCTTTATTTTTATTTTTTGTTTGTATTTGTACTTTGTATTTGTGTTTATCAATGTTGGAAAATGTTTAATTAAAAATTATTTTTTTAGAAAAAATTAATTTTTGTTTGCTGATTCCAGAATGTCAATATTCAGTATTGATATTTTTACTTGACTTATGGTTCTGACACTTAATTTACCTATAACATACATACATCTGCAGCATTTAACATTCCTTTGTCTCTGACCATATCAGCAGCTGGATCTGTTTTGGCTTTAATCCAGCCATAGTATAGAAACAAATATTATTTGCACTTTAACTTTTGCTCTTCCCCAGTAGTTGATTGGTTATTCTTTGACTAAGAACAGTTCCTCTTCCACAATCATCTTAACACTGTCTTGGTTGTGAATGCTTGTTTGCTTTTCTTAATAAAATATTGGAGTGGGTGACCAGTTCCTTCCCCAATAGATCATATTTATCCTAACTCTATTCCCCAGCCTCCCCATTATGGGGGTCTTTTGGGGCAGCTTACAGTCCTGATAGCTGATAGTGTAATTGAAACTAATTATACAACGCTATCACTACAAGGTACTAATCAGATGTGGGTTCCTACCAGTTTGGACCGGATCTATAGAGTAGGTAGTAAGCCACTGGTGACGTCATATAACCGATTCTGGTCTGTGGACACCGCCATCTTTTTTGTGAATATTTTTTGGGGGGAATTTTTTGGAATTTTTTTGTACTGTGCATGCGCAGTACAAACCCACCCCTGGTACTAATCCATGATAGAAATGAATAAGATTGCCTTCTGAAGAAATGTTTGGAATGAGTAAGTACATATTTACAGATGTAGTTGAGGCATTGAGATGATCTTTGAACCTATGACCATTAAAGATTATGGTAAATATTATATGCTTATGAAACAGAAAGGAGTCCTACAATAATCTCAATTAAATATTAAGCTAACCAGGGATGGCAAAGGAAAAGATATTTCTTCATCTGTGAATTGAGCAGCTGCATTATATTTGTGGTATTCACAAGATGGAAGGAAGACTCTGTGTGTTTGTGTGTGTGTGTTTATGTACTCCCTGTAGAATACTATTAAAGGAAATACTTAGGGCCATAAAAAAGGTATGGAGGAAGACAAAACTCAGTGATCTTTCACTTATATATTTATAGTAACAAGCATATTTAATATAGAAACCTTTAAAATGACATAGATTCCTGTAATTAAATTTGTGCAACACATTAACAACAAAATCAGGGTGATTTGATTTTTTAAAAAATGGGTTTAGGAATTTTACATTACTAATTGCACACTTTGAGGAGGATGAATAGAAAATTTCTGTATTTTCCAAATTGGTTGGGTATAAAATACATCTTTCCAGCTGGAGATCTATTTAGAACTCCAGAACTGAGTTAAATATTCTGTAGTCCTTAACACCACCTGCCAGCATCCCAAACTGGATTATGTTGCCTGCATCTACTATTTTATCCTTTTCTCTCTTTCTTCTATATGTAATACAACTTCTATTTATATAATAGCAGCATACATAAATGGTGTCACGCAGTGAACCACCTACAAATACTGGTCAAGAGATCTAACTTTGATTCCTGAGTAACTAAAGGTCAGTATGATAGCTGCTTCCACCAGATCTGAGAGATACAATATTTATCTTGTTGATACCAGTGGGAGTTTTGCTGATGGTTGCTATGGATGCAGGGCTTCATACCCTGGATATCATGTTTTATTTATTACATAGCAATGAAAATATAGTTTTGTTTTGCATAAATCTGTATGTAGTTCTGCTTTGGGAAGAATTTATATACAACGCTGATTATTTAGAAAAATGCAAATGTATGAAAGTGATTCTTTGGTGTAGATACCTTTGAAGCATTTTATATCCATGCATGTTGTGCATTGATTTTATTCTCCATCTGCACTGGAGATAGAAAAAATTGTAAAGAGTATAAAATAAGCACAGTCACTTTGCACATGTGCTACAACTCTGAAAGTTACAGATTTTAATATATGTAAAACTTGCTTCTTGTCAAACCATTCCACCTGTGAAGCCAAATATCCAATTGCATAATACAAGTAATAAAGAATTACTAGACAGAACTATTATCTTACTATATTTGAATTTCACCATTCTGAGCAATACAGATAATCCTTACAACTGCAACTGGGCCAGAATTTTGGACATAAGTTATCATGGTCCTAAGTGAAAGCAGCACATTATTATTCTTGAATTTACAACCATTTTTATGATGGTTGTTAAACAAGTCATTGCCAGGAAACATTTTTAACAGCTAAAAAGTTTTAAAATATGATCATGCGACTGTAGGACACTGCAGCTGGTTATAAATATGAGACGGTTGCCATGACTTTGTGGGGATTAGTACAGCAGCTATAACTGAAGACTTCTTTTGAGCCCATTGTCATTTTGAATGGTTGTTAAGTGTGTGGTCATATGTCAAAGACTACCAAAGAGTTAAAATTATCCAGCTAAAATAGGAACTGGACCTTTGAGATGAAGAAAGGCCAAGTCAGAATTTGTTTCAGATTTGCGATTTTTTGGTTTGCCGTTGCAGCGAGACGGTCGGGGTTCGGCAAATCCCAGCCGATCCCTCTTGGTTTGGGAGGACCCAAGGGGCTAAAGTCACCCTGGAGGGGTGATGAAGAAAGGAGGGATCCCTTGCTGATTGTGGGACATCAGCGGCTCTCCTGCTCGATCCAAGGCACCCTCCCGACCAACAAAGAAGAGAGACAGTCATTATGGCCATTATGGGGCAACCAAAGAAAGAGGCACTAATGAGCTGTTTGTGAACAGAGTATTGGAACGGCGTGAGACAACTTTCAACATCTATTTTAGAGACCTATCCCTAAATAAAATAATTACTGAAAGAAAGATTTTCTAAAACGTAGAGAAAGCAGTGAGTTAAACGTGGAGATCAATTACAGACCCAAAAGAGAAATAGAACTGTACGGGGAAACTATTAAGTTTAAACTGTAAGAAAGACTGCTGGAATTTATACAATTGTGAAAAGTGATTTAAACTTGGAGATATTTTTTTACTACTGGAAGAAATGTTATAAAGAAAAATGACCTATTTTACTATTTAGCTGGTATATCTTTCACTTTGTTTCAATACTGGAAGCTAGAGCTGGGATGACTCCTACTGGTGAAAAAAGACATTACACTACTATATAGTTGGAAGAGACCTTGAAAAGAAGCCAGGTTTGATAAAAAGAAGGGAAACAAAGTGAAGAAAGGCAAACAACACCTGGAACAATGGATTATTTTAAATAGAACTTAGTACAAGTGGAAAGAGAAAGAGAAGGGAGGATACCAACTGGCAGAGAGAAAGACAGTAGTTATAAGATTTGTTTTCTGGCAGTCTGGGAGTAAATGGTGAGCCTTTTGAAGATTTTCAAAGTAGTGCAGATGGTAAACAACATGGTATTTTTTTTGGAATTGCTTTGAACTGCTCTTGAGTTTGAACGATTGATGCGGGTGGACTAATGAAACATGAGATTATAAATACTGTTTGATAGAACATCCTATGAAGCAAAAGAAGAAAAGTTAAACAAGATTTTACACATTTGGACAATTTAGAGGAAGTAAATTGATTGACTCTGAGGAATATAAATATAGTTGATTCTGAAAAAGAGTTCTGCCCTTTTGTTTTTTCTCCTATCTTACTTTATCTCTTTGATATTTTGTTGATAAACTATTTGAATAGTTTCAGTCAAGCCAGTGACGGTGAACAAGGCCCACAGATCAACAAAGGGCACATGTTTACCATGCAGAAGCTCCCAGGCTCAATACCTCACATTTCCAAATCAAAATCCTGAAATTGCTTCCTGTACAGATAATCCTTGATTTACAATAATTTGTTTAGTGACTGTTAAAAGTTAAAACGGCATTGAAAAAGTGACTTATGACTGTTTTTCACACTTACAACCATTGCAGCATTCCCATGGTCACATGATCAAAATTTGGACGCTTGGCATCTGACTCATATTTATGATAGTTGCAGTCTCTCAGGGTCATTTTTGCAACCTTTTGCAACCATCTGACAAACAAAGACAGTGGGGAATCCAGATTCATCTAACAACATGTTACTAACTTAACAACTGCAATGATTCACTTAACAACAGTGGCAAGAAAGGTCACAAAATGGGGCAAAATTCACTTAACAAAGGTCTCACTTAGCAACAGAAATTTTGGGTTGAGTTGCGATCAAAGATTAAACGTATTCTAGTCAAGGATTAAATGTATTCCTAAAAATGATACCCAGAGGAATGGAACAAATGAGCACCTAAGAATGGCAAAACATAAGAAATAATGTAGATGAAATGTAAATGTTTTGTGCTTATCTGATGAATACCGTCAAATTCTTTGCTTTCAAAATCAATAATAAAATATAAAAATATTCAGAGGGGCCCTTGTACATATTAAGAACAATTATTCTGTGTACAACCTATATCTCTGAATGTATTGGTAGCCTTGTTCCCAAGCACATCTGTCATTCCTCATTGCAAGACTCCATGATTTTATTTAGAATAAAATAACGAAGTTGGAAGGGACCTTGGAGATCTTCTAGTCCAACCCCCTACCTAAGCAGGAAACCCTACACCACTTCAGACAAGTGGTTATCTAACATCTTCTTAAAAACCTCCAGTGTTGGAGCATTCACAACTTCTGGAAGCAAATTGCCAAGTATGATTGGACACACAAGGAATTTGTCTTTGGTGCATGTGCTCTAAGTGTACATAAAAAGATAAAATACATTCATCAAAAATCATAAGGTACAACACATAATGATAGTTATAAATGACTAATAAGCAATCAAATCATACTAGGAAACAAACACAACAATATAAATAATAAAAAATACAAGCAAGATGGTTATAATATAGAATAGAATAGAATAACATATAACTTTAGCAATAATATGTTCATCACTACCAAACCGTAAGATTTCCAATTCATTTTTAATGAAATCAAACCCATAACTCTTTTTATCTAGTTTAAATCTTTCTTTCAGTTGTTGATATGTAAACCCATGGCAAATGTAGCATTCTAATTCAAGCTCTTTTCTTGATTTTAGGGTAGGGTCATCAGAACTGAAAAATATTATTTTACCGTAAGTCTACCAATCTGACTTTACTGCCATTTCTTTTCTTTTTTTTAAAGCTTCCTGGAGACTCCCCTATTTATTAAGTCAATGAAAAAAGAGACAAGATACGTCTGGAATGACTTTTTGGCAACAAATCCACCTTGACTCAGTTTGATTGTTGCAGTCCTATACAAAGAACCAGGATGCTGTTTAATAATAACTTTGGTCAGTTTAGATACTAAGCTGGCAGGTATAAAATTTATTTCCTTCCTTCCTTCCTACTTTCCTTCCTTCCTTCCTTTCATTTGTTCTCTTCAAGTTTCCTGGATCTTACAACTTCTCCTGGATTCTTCAAACATTTTGGTTAGTGGTATTATAGTCACGGTGGACGTGGTGGCTCAGTGGCTAAGATGCTGAGCTTGTCGATCAGAAAGGTCAGCAGTTCGGCTGTTCGAATCCCCAGTGCTGCATAATGGAGTGAGCTCCCATTACTTGTCCCAGCTTCTGCCAACCTAGCAGTTCGAAAGCACGTAAAAAATGCAA
>JANHFT010004962.1:26580-41704 GCA_032467955.1 Pseudoxenodon macrops
CCTCCCCTATCCTAGCCCCCTTCTCTCCTTCAGCCTTGCCCCACATAATCCTCCCCTATCCTAGCCCCTTCTCTCCTTCAGCCTTGCCCCACAGAATCCTCCCCTATCCTATCCCCTAATTGCTGCTGTGAAAGTAAAACTGAACATAAAGTTCCTCTCCTCTGCTTGTATTTTGCATTTGGAACATATTTCTTTTCAGGTGGGGAAGGGGAGTAGAATTCCTTAGCATCAGAGGGCTGTTTGGAAAGTAAAACAATATTTGCTGTGTGAGCAAGAAGGAGACAGGAAGCAAGAAGGAGACAGCTAGGCCATGGCTTAGCTCAACTGTTCTGTAGTAAAGCTGCTTGCTGCTGTGAAAATAAAACTGAAACTCCTCTCCTCTGGTTGTATTTTTCATTTGGAACAGATTTCTTTTCAAGTTGAGAGGGGAAGTAGAACTCCTTAGCATCAGAGCGTGTTAATAATAATAAGAAATACTAATTCTCCAATGGTCCTTTTGAAAAATCTTTTCTTAGTGAGCACCTAGAGGTCAAGAGGAACATATGTGGCAAATTTCAAGTTTTCAAGGCTTTATGGTTCTGGAGATTTTGTGATTATGGCATGAGTGGTTTTCAGTTTTATATATATAGATTTATTTATTTATGTATTTATTTATTTACAGGTAGACCTTGATTAACAACAGTTCATTTAGTGACAGTTGAAAGTTACAATGGCATTGATAAAACTCACTTATGACCATTTTTTACAGTTGTGATCTTCACAGCATCCCCATGATCATATGGCCAAAATTCAAATGATTGGCAACTGGTTGATACTTACAACCATTGCTGAATATCACAGAAATTTTTTTTTTCTCTTGCACTCAGTCTCTTTCAAGCTGTGTTTTCTGCAGTGTGCAGATGGCAGGAAGAAGAAGTGGCCATCATAAAAGAGAACAAAGAAATTACAAAACAACAAAATTCATTGTCTCTGATTAACATCTATATTGCAGGCATAAATTATATATTTATCCCTGTAACAATTTCTCAATTATATTTGCTCTATAGTTCTACTTTCTCTGAATAACCTATCTTTCTCAACTTTGTTGACTTTCATATAGCAGTGGAGTTCCTTTGCAAACCTGTCATTACAATTATACATCATCTAAGTTAAGCATCTAAGTACTAAGAGAAATTTAGAAGAGTCTAAGTTAAGAAGATAATCAATATTATAGAAGAAACTTGCTGGTAAAGATCATAGCCCATCTAAATTTCATTCATGTTAAATAATCATGACTAATACGGCATAAACTTTCAATTCATGACTTTTGAAACAGATTCAAAGTCTATCATTGAGAACAAATGGAAAATGTATACGGGTAGTCCTCGACTTATGATCACAATTGAGCCCAAAATTTCTGTTGCTAAGTGAAACATTTGTTAAATTAATTTTCCCCCATTTTATGACCTTTCTTGCCACAATTGTTAAGTGAATCACTGCAGTTGTTAAGTTAGTAACACTGTTGTTAAGTGAATCTGGCTTATCCATTGACTTTGCTTGTCAGAAAGTCATAAAAGGTGATCACATAACCCGGGACACTGTGACTATCATAAATATGAACCAGTTACTAAGCGTCTGAATTTTGATCATGTAATCATGAGGATGCTGCAATGGTTGTAAGTGTGAAAAACAGTCATAAGTCATTTTTTCAGTGCTGTTGTAACTTTGAACAGTCACTAATGAAATGTTGTAAGTTAAGGACTACCAGTAATTCTTTCATAGATTATGAAGAAGCTAAAAACAATTTGCTTTCCAAATTCAGAAGGGCCATGTGAAAATAAAGAATTCAAACTATGAAGGAAAGATTCAGCTAGTAAACTTAGATACAGAGATAGGTTTTGCAATTAATTTTTAACCTCAATTCCAGTACATTGTTTTGCTCATTTGAAACAACAGGATGCCAGTTGTGACAAGGACATAAATTTAACAATAGAAAGAATGCACATCCTTATCCTTCAGGGTGACCCACATAGAGCTGCTAGAATTGAGATGAGTGAAAGATTACAGTTGCAGCAATCATTATTGATGAGCTGTTTTCTGCAAGAGATGATGGTAATTGAAAAAAAGCATACATTTGGGGAGATAAATTGCTTATCTGTTGAACATGTGCTCCTTACAAGCAGCATATTGCTTTAAGATTGGGCAGGCAGAATGAAAAGGAGAGAGTGGAGAAGAGATTCAGTCAATTAATTTAGGGTAATTACCCAATGTGAATTCAAACATTTTTAATACAGGAAATTCAATAAGGTGCAATACACCTATGTAGTAATAGTTCACTTTGTCTGAAATTTGTCATGTGGGTAAAAATACAAAATACAAAAATACATGTAGTATGGTAAAATACACACAGAAATACACTCTATGTACTAAAGGTAAATGCCATTATGAAGATGAGGAAGCTTTTTCTTTCAGCAGTGATAAAACTTTAAAGTAACAATAGGAAAGGAGATGTGCAACTTTTCACCAGGAGTGAATTATAAATTCTTTTGCTGTCAGTTCACTCAGGGTCACGCCTCGCACATGTGCGCGAAGCTCACACGTGTGTGCTTGCATAACAGTAAAAAAATAGCTTCTGCGCTTGCGCAGTAGCAAAATTCAAAATGGCGGTGCCCACGGAGACACCGAAAAGATCCGAATCCATGACGTCATCACCGAGTTGCTAACAGTTCTATAGAATCAATAGAACTGATATGAACCCACCTCTGCTTTTCATGCTATGTTTGTGACCCTTTAAAACAGCTGAAGTTTGGTAGAAATTTTTGGTAGTGTTCATTTAAAAAACGATCAACATAGTCATTTTGCTACTAAATGGATACACATGTCCCCACAAAGTGACTACAGGTAGTCCTTGACTTATGACCACAATTAAGCCCAAAACGTCTGTTGTTAAGTGAGACATTTGTTAAATGGGTTTTGCCCCATCTTGCCACAGTTAAGTGAATCACTGCAGTTGTTAAGATATTAACATAGTTGTTAATTGAATCTGATTTTTCCATTGACTTTGCTTGTCAGAAGATGATCACATGACTTTGGGACACTGAGACCATCATAAATATGAGTCAGTTGACAAGTATCTGAATTTTGATCATGTGACTATGCAGATGCTGAAATGGTCATAAGTAAGAGGAATGGTCATAGGTCACTTTTTTCATAGCTGTTGTAACTTTGAACAATCACTAAGTGAACTGTTGTAAGTCGAGGACTGCCTGTAGGAATGTTTGTGCAGTCTTTGAAGACTTCTGAGATGGAAAAAATAGAAATGTGACTCTCAGTCTCCCAACATTTGTCTGATTCTGTTTCACATTATATAGACACAATATACCAGCCATAATTATGATAAGATGCTTATCAGAGGTAAAATTCACTTACCTTCCCTACTGACTTGGAAATGTACACATGCTGCGCATGCACTCATTTCGTGCACCATCATCCACATATGCACAAAGCCTTCTGAGCATGCGGAAAGCCTGAAAATTGTCCCCAAAAAGGGACGCCATGATGTCGGCGTGGGTGGGTGGGGTTTTGCACAGTCAATAAGCACCCCTGGTGCTTATTATAAAAATGCCTTTAGATAAAAGATTTAAATGTATTTTTAAGTAGTTTTTAAAATGTGTTTTTTAATATTGTTATCAGTTGTACATACTTTATACATTATATTATTTTGATATAGTGATATTTTTACAATATTGACAAGAAATCATTCTCAAAGGTTTAAATTAAAGACCTTTAAAGCAGAAAAATAAAGTTTATATCAACATGTTTTTTAATGAATTCTATAATTAACGATTAAAGGCACCATCCACCCAGAAATCACCCAGAAGAAACCACACAGGAATACAATGTGGCATATATTTCATTCATTTAAGTGAGCTCCTATTTTGTGAACTATATGGTAGATTGTGGTCCTATTTCAGTATTAATATGATAAAACACATTTTCTATTCTGTGCTGACATATATTGAAACCTAATAGATGCCCTACTGAGTCCTTTGGCAAAAAACTAGTATTTGCATTTTTGTCCTTGAAATTCAATTAAGCTCTGTATTTGATAAAATTGTTTGCTCGCCGTAGCAGTTGAAATGAGTGCCTTGAATGCACTCAGTTCAAAATCATCATTTCTTTTGAAACTGAGTCAATATTGAGACCAAGTCATTTTATTCTGGACTAAATAATTGTTAATACATATTTTGTAAGAGACAGATTCTGCTCATATTCAAATGACTGGAAAATATGTAATGCTGATAGTGGTGAGTGGCTTGTTTAGAATGGCTTGCTACTGGCAATTACTAATTACCATAGCATCAGTATTTGAACTTAGATTACAAGGATTTGCTTAGCTCTTATTATTTATTTGCCACTGTTTACAACTACCTGCATTTCTGTGACATACAAACCAGTTTAGTCGCCACGATGTAAAAAAAATGTTGATACTCAAAAAGAGTACAGAGAATAGCAACAAAGATGACTAGGGGACTAGAGGCTAAAACATAAAGAATGGTTGCTGAAATTGCATATGTCTAGTTTAATGAAAAGAAAGACTGGGGTTGACGTGATAGTATTACTCCAATATCTTAGGGGCTGCCACAAAGAAGAGAGGGCCAACTTATTCTCCAAAGCACCTGAAGGCAAAACAAGAAGAAATGGATGAAAACTTGTAAAAGAGAGATCCAACCTAAAACTAAAGAGGGATTTCCTGACAGCTAGAAAAATTTATCAGTGGAACAACTTGCCTCCAGAAGTTGTGGGTGCTCCAACAATGGAGGTTTTTAAGAAGATATTGGATAACCATTTGTCTGAAATGGTATAGGGTCTCCTGCTCAAGCAGGGGGTTGGACTCAAAGACCTCCAAGGTCTATTCTATTCTATTCTATTCTATTCTATTCTATTCTATTCAACAGAACTTCTGTTATGCCCAGAATTAAGTGTGGAAACCTGTATTCCAACGGTGGCACTATCATATATCTCTTTAATACCATCTAGTGGGCATCTGGATGCTTGCAACCAAGGCTCTACTCTTGCCTGCTAGTTTGCTGCATATAGACGTAGAGACTTAAATAAGCCTTCATGCATTACTTTGACGTTTCAGTCCTTTTATCCACACACCAGGGCTTCCTGGATGTCATGTTTCTTCAGGCTTTCCTTCATCACTTTTCTTCTGGAAAAGGCAAATATCAAGTCAAACTTATGCTCTCTCAGTCGAACTTATGATCTCTCGTATCCAATCTTTGGAAAACCCATGGAACTGGAGTTACTTCTTTTCTCCTATCCAAAACTTTATCATATACTGTATGCCTTAAAAATAAAGGTATAGCTCAACCAAAGCTAGACAGCCAAGTCCTAATGTTTAAATGTTCTCTCTGTTGGACTGTTTAGTTTCCTTCTATCAATAGCACCTTGTCATTCAAAATGAAAATGTGAAAAACAAACCCTTCCTGTCACATTCCTGCACTATATTTATCAGTTTGCAGGTTTGTAAATAATATAATATTGTTATTAATACCTGATGTAAAACATATTGCTTGCACATCAGTAATTGGTGGACACAAAATTTTGATTTTTTTAATGCACAGAAACATTCAAAATATAACTGGTAATAAGATAATATATTCAAAAATATAATTATGTCAATTTACTACATCCTTTTTCTCAAAGGATAAAATAACTATTAAAATTTACCTTTATTTTTTCCACTAGAAAAAAGTTTCATAAGGATTATATGTATCTGTAACTGAATATTTCCAAAATTCTTACCAAATCACAATTACTGTGGATAAAGGTATACCAGTATATTCCACTGGCATAATACTTACAATATGTAGTACATATAATACTGTATATGTAGTACAGAGCTTTCAGAATTCATGTTTTTTTAAAGCAAAGGCAGGGGAGGATGGAAAGTTGTGTTAGCCTTTATTATCAATTTTTTTCTAGACCACCTTTAATCATTCAATTCATCAGGAACATCAATCCACTCTGTAGAAAGCAGAAATGCATCTTTCTTGAGAAAAGCTAAAAAGTCAGAAATGTAATTCATATAATAAATTATTACCATAGCTGGCAGCATGCAAATACATCTAAAATACAAAACATGGAGTCCTTATTTCTTTAATTAATCTTTTGACCTGGATCTGCTTGCCTTTTGCATATAAAAAAGAAATCAGCTTGGGAACATTGCTTCACCACATTCTTTCAAAACTGTAATTAAAAGTTTAGAAGGAAACTCTACATATTCCAGATTTATCATATCTTTTTAAATATAACCCTGTTACCATTTTACAATGGAAAAAAATATTCCAGTAAGATATTACACTCAAATTTGCAGTTTTCTGTGGAATTTATCTTTATCATTAGATCTACTTCTAACTAAACTCTACATTAATCAAGCTATTTGTGAAAAATACCTGTATATTTACCACACAGGTATAAAGCTATTAGATCTGGATTAGCATCCTTTATACTGTTGGCACTAAGCAAGAAGACAATAGTTTTAAGTTAACTATGTGTTCTTTTATCAAAATATATTGGTCTTATCAAAGCAAAGAGATTTCATAAAGCCATCCTGTTGGACAACCAGAAACCCAATCTCCTCAACCCCTGAAGGAAGGTCTGGGCTAGCTTGCCATGGCCAATTCGTCACAGCCAATTCATTGTGGTACAACTTGCCATAGCCAACTTGCCGCGGGACAATTTACCATGGAACAGGAGTTACACTAACATTAAAAAATGGTGGAATAGAATCATTAAAGACAGGATATCAACGGAGGGACAGAATGAAATGTAAATGACAAAAAGTAAAATATTTTAAAAATTATTTTAATAAATTGAATTGTTGAATTATCCTGCACCAAGTTGTCCCGCAGTGAGTTGGTCATGGTGAGTTGTCCCATTCAATTGAAGGATGTCTTAAAAGCAAAAAGCATACTATATAATGGAATTTAGTCAAATTGATTGTTTTTATTATTTCTCTTAAAAAAATTTTTTTGTTATTTCTTCAGGAAGAAGATGGAGCTCGTGACAGCCGATTTAACTTTGGTGGCTATGGGATGGGTCACTGCCTACAGGTAAAAGATGGTACCACAGTCAAAGCTACACCTCCCAATCCTCTACCACCTCCCATGCCAAAAGATTCAGATTCCATCAAAAAGAAATTTGTGGACCGTGCCAAAAGGATTGATACAATATCCCGAGCTGCCTTCCCACTTGCCTTTCTCATCTTCAACATATTTTACTGGATCACATACAAAATTATACGTCATGAGGATATTCACAAAAAATAAGTAACTCTTTGCAAGCTGGGTTTTCTAGCCAAACTGACTTTCTTGTAAATAGTGAAGTGTCTTTTTTTGACCTTGGCACTGAAGGTTTGTTGTCTTGTGATGCTAAACAAGTAATGGGGAACAGTAACCATTGCACAAAATACGTTGATAAGATTGCAAAGTGAAAAGGTACTCTCTGTGGTTCTTCCAGTATTCTTGCCAAGATCACACACACACAGGGCACATTTGTTCTGAGTTGTCAGTGTGTTTCAGCTCTACTTAAGAAATTCTTGAAAGCATCTGTCATGGGATTGTCTGTAACGGCTGCACTGCAGTGAGTTTTAAGAGGACCAAATGTTTTTCAGGGTAACATTGCTTTCCTTTAGGAAACAAGTACACTACAAGCTACATTCCATTAATCTTTGTAGTTAATGGTTAGCCCAGAAATCCCTTTGTCAATGGTAAATTATTTCTACTAATAGGGCATGGGAAGAAGAGCCTTATACTTTAATATCTTTATGGGTGTACATTTTAATATTCTTGCTTTCTTAGAATTGAGGTCCAACTTGCATAGACTGTGATTAATTTCACTGCTTTCATCTACAGAAATAGCTTGTGCTATGGATAATGTTCGTATTTTAAGATGGTGCACTTATTTCAATTTAGTTTTTTTTAATTAACTACATGCAGCATAAGGTGCCAAACCGTACTTTACCTATCATAATTCTACACCATATTGTTGGTTAAGAATTTGTGTCCAAGAGTAGCTCAGTTTAGTATTGAATTTCTATTACTGATCTCCTTGTAGTTGCGAGTTGATAACTCTGTAGGTAAACATGACTTGTTTACAGACCTTGACTTTATATCTTTACTATAAAAAAAACAGGAGGGTGTCACTTTAAATACCATTAACTTACTAAAAAGTTTTAAACTGTACTGTGATTTTCATAACCTGTTAACCTTTTGGTGCCAGCACTATGTGGTTTAAATCCTTGCTATGTGTTTTAAAGTATATATGAAAACAATTTAAAAAAGCAAACAGAACATGGAGGTATTTTTGCTTACCCAGAAAAAAAACTGTAATATTTAAAACAAAGCAAACATTAAGATTTTACATTTGCTGTAAAAAATTTATTACAGAAAAGTTAATTGTTCAATTTCAATAAAGTTAAGTGTAGAATTCATTTTTGTTCATTATTCTTTCCTACTATGGACTCCCCAAATGGTGGTGCATCAGGTCAACTGTAATCTTGTTATTAGGGATTTTAGTATTTAAATTTTAACTTTTATGTGTTGATACCTTATAAGGCACTTGGAATCTTTGGAAATGGAGTGACATAGAAATAAGTGAAATAAAGTACTGCTTTTCTCATTAAAAAAAATACAATGTGTAAACCATCAGAGACATACAAATATACAGAAAACCTCCTCCCAATATCTTACAAGTGTCTTTTTAAGTATAGAAAAGTACAAACTCATGATTTTTTTCATATCTTATTAATTGATATCAAAATGTCAAAGAATTATGGGAATTATAAAGTCTTTACTTCAGGAAGCCTTTACTTCCTGAAATGTATACTTTAAAACTTGGCTTCTCTATGGCAAGTAGAGTTATTGTTTCAGAGACATTTCCTTACTTAAATAGAGAAACAGAATGACCATGGGTAGGCAAAAAAAAAAGTGAGAATGGAAGTGTTTATGGAGATTCTCAGTTATCCAGATCATGGTTGTCCCAAAGGTGCTTTTTCAAAAGGCAACTGGACTTTCTTTGTTTTTATTTGAAGACATTTTGCTACTCAGTGAGAATGGGAGTTGACTTCCAGCTTCCTGCCAATTTTCCCTTGAGTTTTCTTGTGGTAAATTGGCAGAGAGTGTTGAGCAGAGATCAGGTGATGTCTTGGTGCAAACAAAGAGACAGAGTCCGGATCTCTCTTAATAAATTTGTTCAGCTGAACAAAGGTAGATCCTCCCATAAGATTGGAAGAACCCTGAATGCAGTTTGAAGCAAGTATATATAAATTTCTTGTCAAAAGTCTGCAGAGGGACATTTACTCACTCTGGTGTTCATATTTACTTGTTCCCTCCAACTGTGTAACAATAGAAACTATGCAGGGGTGGATTCTACTTACCTTTCCTACTGGTTCGGGTCATGATGGAATTGCACCTTTTGCACGCTCACGTGTGTTGCGCTCACACCCCCGGTCACATCCGGGTATTGCCTCAAAAATAACCCTCTGCGCATGTGGAGGAGGCTTTGTGCATGCACAGAGGTTTATTTTCAAGGCAATTTCCACCAGGAAGACCGATTTCCTCCCGGAGGACCAGCTCAGGGGCATGGCCAGCCAGCCATCGCTGCTAGTTCAGTGAGCGGAGACAAATCTCCGCTAACGTTTCTATAGAACCAAACAGAACCGACAGCAACCCACCTCTGAAACTATGTCCTCTTAAGAAGCCTTTCCAATTACAATGAAGAACATGGGAGCCCCGTTAGGGATATCATACTATTGGAATATTTTTCTTATGTTTACAATAAGTTTAAATTAAGAAATGCCATTGTATAAAAGCTGGTTCCAGGGGAAATAAATAAATAAGCCATGATGTACCATAGCAAAACCCATATAAAGGAAGATATATATCCTATGCATAAAAAAACGTACATGTTTTGCCTCTAGATAAAGCTATATCTGTTTAACTATAAAGTGGCATCTGCTTTAATTCCAAGGAAATATTTATTTATAATTAACTAATGCATTCCGTTCCATTGATAATGTTTGTCTAAATCTCTAAACTACAAAATCCTATAAAAAGGAAGACAAGGAGCCATTCTTTACATTTGCCCATCCAAGGCTACCTGATAACTTTGGATTGAATATTTTCTTTGAACTCCACTGATCATCCAGTGAATTTTATGTAATATGCTATTATACCATGTTTTGTTTTGTTATTTTAATGTTTTAATTTTTAATTCTGATCTGTGACTGTAATAAAAGTTTGATTGATTGATATTGAAGACTTGGAAGGCTTGGAATCAAACTAGAGAAAGGGAGTCTGATACATTTAATACCACCCAAAGAATTTTAAAACAAAATGCATTTGTGATAGCAGAAGTATCCTATCTAGAGTTATATTATATTATTACTCACAGCTATTAGACTTCACAGTTTGATTTTATTCCCTTTAGATTTTTCTTACCCTTCATCTTAAATGCAGGTCAAGTTTGTGAAAGAAAGCCTTCAGGCACATCATACCCACAACAAGTTTCCCAGAATGCATCAGGCCTAGCTATCAAAGATATTAGAAGTCTTTCTTTAAGTTAACAATATTTTTGACAAGGCTGATTAGTAAAATTTCAGTTTAGCTCAGTTGGATTTTTTTTACTATACAGACAGTGATGATGCTCTTCATCCATTCTGAGTCTGGTATTTCCTAAGTATGTTAGATTTTCCTCAGTATGTTAGATTGACCACTATGTTAATGCCAAACAATAGACTGTCCAATTGGGCAAGACTGAACTAAAAGTTATTGCCCATATCTATAGATTCAGATGGTTTCATGATAAAGATTTTTTGAATAGAATGAATTGTTCAAAACTAATTTCTGAAAGAGAGCCAGTTTCGTGTAGTGGTTACGGTACTGGGCTAAAGAATGGGAGAATGTGAATTCCAGTCCTGCTTTGGATACAAAGCCAGAGGGGTGTCCTTGGGCCACTCATTCTTTTTCAGCCATAGGAATGAGGCAATGAAAAACCACTTCCAGATGTTGCCAAGAAAACTGCAGGGACTGGTCCAGGTAGTCACCAGGAATCAACAATGACTTAAAGACACAAAAAGAAAACAAAAAAATGTGGAAAATCATGAAGTCCCAATTACAGCTTTGGGTTGCACTTGAGTTTTTCTATCATCTGCTGTTCTCCATTAGGGTGGATATAGCATCCAGGCATGGGTAGCTCTGTCTGTCATCCAGTAGAACCGAGTCTGCAGTTTTCTAGGACACACCTCCTTCTCCAGTCCTTCCCGCTTTTTTTGACTTGGTCCCATCTTGGACAAATGTGCCCTTAGCTTCTGCCAAGCCGGAGTGCGACGATCTCTTTGCAGCCAGCAACATCGGCGCCAGCAATTGCTCGGGGATGGAACTGCACTCCGTCTGGAAGCCTGGCCCCGAGTTCACCATAGGCAGGTGTTGGGAGTTGTTTGACCTCCTGTGCTCACGCTCACGAGCTTTGCCCCGCAGTGCTGAGGGGACGCGAAGCACATTCCACGTCCAGGTGTGAGGCTCCATTCTGTGCCTTGGCCCTTCCACCATTGGACTGCTGATAGCTGGGATGGAATTTCGTGGTTGGAACGATGAGTCTCCTAACATTCCAAGATAGTTTGAACAGAGTAAAGTGTTCTTTACTCACATCTCCATCAAACCATTTTAGTCTCTGAAATATGAGGAAAATAAGGTTATGTAAGGAAAGGAAACAAGATGTTAGCAAGCTTGTAATGAGTTGTTGTATGAGGCGAAAGACAAGACTGTGCCCTGGCCCATTCCACATGACGATAAACATTTCTGGCAATAGAGCCATTCCTTCTTTATTGCTGGCAATGGATCAATTCCTTTCATTGCACTGTAATACAACATAAGGTACCTTCTTAGGGAGCCCAGAAAATGCCATCTAGCAAATAAATTTCTAAACCTAAACTCCGCAACCAACAGAAGCTGGATTGCTTAGGGAGAACAATTGCAATACTGTTATTACTGCTTCCAAGAAACTGATGCTCAAGATAGTTACCTCACTTTACTTAATGTTAGAGTAGACTTAGAGTTACAAGCACCAGATAAAAGAAAAAAAACTATTCTCTAACTTCTCTCTGCCCTGAACTGAAACATTTTAGAATAGAGGTCTCTTCTTAACTACCATTCCAGTATTAAATATTAAAGAGCCGTGGTGGCACAGTGGTTAGAGTGCAGTACTGCAGGTTACTTCTGCTTATCTTTGGCTGCCAGTAGTTTGGCAGATCGAATCTCACCAGGCTCAAGGTTGACTCAGCCTTCCATCCTTCCAAGGTCAGTAAAATGAGGACCCAGATTGTTGGAGGCAATATGCTGACTCTGTAAACCACTTAGAGAGGGCTGTAAAAGCACTGTGAAGCAGTATATAAGTCTAAGTGCTAAGTGCTAAATACCATAATACTTTAAAATAAATCTTCAATGGCAATGGTAAGCATAAATTACTAACAATTTCCAGCATGTGATCAAGTGGGGAAATGAGCACTATCTTTAGGAAAGCATGGAATGTCTAATCAATGATCAAACAGTAGGAAATGGGAACTTCAAGCAATCATGTAAAATATTTACACTAATGTAAAAAATGTGCCAATTTTCTCCTGAGAGGTGTTAAAACAGAAATTAGGAAGGTGCAATGGGAGGTTTGCCATCATGTAGCTAGAACTGCAGGGAGTAAAATAACAATGCTTAAAAACAAGATTTTTCAGAGTAATATTTTCATGGGAGAAAAATAAGAATAACCCATGTATTATCCATGATTATTCTAATCATCTACTTTTATGAAAGGTGAACTGAATCACTCAGGTGGTAGAGAAACTCCTTCATCTGACCAACTAAAAACAATGGAACCAATACTCTCCATTAATACTGAGCACAGGTTGTGATCTCTTGCAGGTATGGTGTATACTGTCATTAATGGAATTTTTAATAGAACATAATGTATTTCTATTTGTTCAGGTTAGCTGGAGCAGTGTGTTACTATTCATGCAATTAACTCAAGAGATCCCAATATATTCAGTACCATCTGCCTTCCTGAAAGTACCTTATGTACTTGATAATAAATTCTACTACAATTTGAAAATTTAAACAATTGGAGATATATATATGTGTGTCTATCTAAAATAAAGGTAACTTGAAAGCTTAGTCCATTTAATTTCCATTCTTAAACTGAGCTTTTAATTTAGATTATCTGTATCATTTAAATACTAGTGATCAGTGGATTTTGTTTACCAAAAGCCAGCAAAGTAATATTTGGATTTTTTATTTTCTATTTCTCTTTTTTTTATAAGCTATTATTTTCTTCTAGATGAAAGGGCAACATTTTTTCTTATGCAAAACTGTGTGAGATAGGTTAAAGTTAAGGATAATAACTTGTCTGTGTTTTATAACCAAATAGGAACGTGACATCACTGTATGGCTGTATTCACATGATGCATTTATGTCCCCCTTGATTAAGACCTTTCAGAAGTTATGTGATTGGATCCATGAGGAAGTCAACTGTTATTTTGACAGAGAGGAAGGATCTATCTGTTTTGAAAAGTAGTATCCACCTTTCCTTTAAGAAGCAATTATTGGATACAACAAGACAATCACTACCTGCCACTACTACTGCCATTACTATTGACCTTAACTACCCCAACTCCTACTACTGACCTAACTACCTCGCTACCTGCCATTCCTACTACTACTGACCTTAAATGCAAGCTACTTAATGCAAGAAGTCTTGTAAATAAAATGCTGGAATTCCTTCTATTAAATACAACCATTTTTGACATGTTTGTCTGCAAAACGTGACTAAATGCATCCCTCCCTGATTCCATTATTGTAGAACGAAACTATCATGTTTACGGTCTGATCGAGAACTCTGAAGAGGAGGCGGTGTTGCTATCTTTTACAAAAAGTCCTTAAATCTAAAAAAATCCAAGTTACACATGAATTTGCTCTTTCTGAGACCATCATCTGTGAGCTATCTTTAAACACCACATTATGATTTCTACTATATTACAGAACCCCAGATTACAACATCGAACATGCGAATAAATTAACTTCACTTCTAATGTGAGCAGCCTCTGATCCTCTCATCTTTCTTGGTGACTTCAATCTACCTCTTATTAAATGGTCCCTTAATGAATGTACAACAGAACCTATACATTCAACCCTGTACAATGCTGTAATTAATCTGGGACTGGATCAACTAGTAATCAACAACACTAGACTCAACAACTGCCTTGATCTCATCTTCTGCAACAGTTCAAACTCAATTTATGGATTACAAATAAAATAACCCTTTTCCAATAGTGAACACAGCATGATAGACTTTTGTCTCAATATACGCCCTTACAAAAATCATCATAATGATGGGATCCCCAGTTATAACTATAAAAAAGCCAACAATGATCTCCTAAACATTTCTTGATTGGCAAATTCTATTCACTTCCATTATAACATTTTTTTTTGCTTGAAGTCAAGAGTCATTAAACTATATGTACCACTAATAGCCCCCAAAACTAGGAAAAACAAATTACCCATAACAATAAAGAAGCTCCAATCCCAAAAAAGTGTTTGAGGTTTTAATTGTTGTATTATATTGTTGTATTATAATTTATTGGATGGCTTTATTATACACTGAGAGTCAAATATGTGATATGGGTGACAATATATTATTATGATCCATTACACAGGCAGCCAGATGTTCAGATTGGATTTGGCATTTGACATTTTTATTCAACTACTGAGACCTTCCCAAGGACCTGGGATAGGCAGATGTTGATGTTTGATGATGTTACAGGTATCATCGGAGAATGTAAGCTGTTTCAAATAAAGCTGCCTTTTGCAATTGACTGATGGTGAATTGTCAGTGCTGATGATGTTCAAGTGCTGCTCCAGATGTTTGAGGATTGTACCCAATGCTCCTATTGTGTTTTCCCGAAGATACGACATGTCCTGAAAATAAGCCCAAGCCTGCTTTTTGGGGTGGGCATAAATATACGCCCTCCCCCGAAAATAAGCCCTCATGAAGGGGTGGGTGTGGCCAGCATAGGAGGCAGCCCTTCCCTTCC
>JANHFT010004962.1:61960-89157 GCA_032467955.1 Pseudoxenodon macrops
TAATGATCTTCATTGTAAATAGTTTCTCTCCCTGTTAATTTTACACTATTTTCTAGTTCCCTTCATTTTTTACATTCCTCCTTTTCACATATTTTTTATGAGCAAGGTGTTTTCCACTTCCTCTTTTATACATCATTTAACATATAACCCCTATTTTCCTTTTTTCTTCTCCATTTCAGCCATGATATTCCCTTTACCTAATTTATTCACTTTCTTTTCTCATATAACAATCATATTTAACATCCCTAATAATCATTCAAACAAATCTATATATCTAATACTATTACATTTAAACTAGAAAAATCTATGTCTTATTTCTCCTTCGCACCAACTTTAATAATATTAGTACATTTAATTGTCCATAATTAATATTTTGTTATTTTTTTTCCTTATTGCTTTTACTCTTCTCTTAAACGAAATCTTCTAATTTTAACGTATTTAACATTTTCAAGTTTGATCCAAATTATTACTACGGTAATCATTTCGCATCTCTAAAACTCTCTTCCACTCATATTTATATTTCATATTTTATCAACATAATATATATCGTGTATATAACTGTATTACAATTGCTTGTACAAATACATCTCAATTAGTCATTTTAATGCAAATAGCTGCATCCAAAAAGAAATTTTCTGTCTTATTCTTTCTGCCCCCCCTCTCTTAAACCTTACACACTTGTAATATTTTCATCACTTTTATATTTAATCTATCAGTGATTATTTTCCATTTCACATAATTAATCTCTTAACATTTCTTCTTTTATATTTCGGTTTCTGCCATGACTTCCCCATTGAATAATCATTTGTATACATACAAAACACACACTTTTTTTAAGGAAAATGATAATAATTTACACATTTATTAATATTAATACAGTATATATATTTGTCTTCCTTCTTCCCACTAATCTCCCTCGTTTTAACCATTCTCTTTTGGTCTCTCAAAAATCCAATTTTTTATTAATTTTCTTCTCCTCTCCCATCCTCTTAGCTTCTTTTTCTTTCTTTTATTTTTATGAATATAAATTCTTTCTATTTGGATTCCTGTCCTCTCTTTAATATATATTTTTTGTTTAGTTTTCCTCCCAAGCTCTCTTACTCTCTTCTTACGACTGTCTCTTTTAACTTTTTTTAATTTCTTTTTTAGGAAATATTTTCCCCTTGTTACTCTTTTAAAACTACTGTTAAACCCAGTGAAATCATCTCTATACATTTTATTTTCAACTCTTTTATCCTGAGATCCACTGCTTGATTCAATTTCAAATTGAAATTGAAATGAAATTATCTCAGTAACTTGACAATCCTATCCATATCAAGAGTATGTGCTGAAAATCTTTGCCATCTCTTTGTCCGCACTTTATTTCATCTATATGTACTTGCTCAACTTATGAATACAATTGATCCAAAATTTCTGTTGCTCAGAAAGACAGTTGTTTAGTTTTGCCCCATTTATGCCCTTTTTGCCATAATTGTTAAGCAATTTATTGCAGTTGTTAAGTGAATCATGCAGTCATTAAATGAATCCAGCTTCCCATATTGACTATTCTTGTTGGAAGCCAGCTGGGAAGGTTACAAATAGATCACATGACTCTAGGACAGTCAACCATCATAAATACATGCCAAACACCCAAATTTAGATCACGTGACCATGGGGATTCTACAACAGTTGTAAGTATGACAAATTGTCATAAGTCACTTTTTTCAGTGTTGTAACTTAAAACGGCTGCTAAATGAATAGTTGTAAGTCAAGAACTACCTGTATTTCTTACCATGCAATGCATGGGCTATTATGGAGGATTAACTGCTTCTGCTTTTGTTTTTTCTTTGGCAGACCAGCCTTTTCACCCATCAATGTATAACCTATACATTCGGCTTACATATTCCATCACACTTTAACATGATTTTCACTTATGCTAATGGAGACAGATAACTATTCTCTCTGGCTTTCATTAGTTCATAGGTCAAAGTATACTAGCCACTATAGGAAATATTCTAGTGCAGTACTTTAAATTTCCTTCCATATGTACTCATATATGTTCATTAATTAATAAAGTGTAGTATTATGTTGGAAGGTAAAGATGACGCTGAATTTGAAAGTCTTGGAGCAGTGCATGAAATCTTTAGCTTCCCCAAGGCCCATGAAAGATGTACAGACCATTTTGCCACTTTAATATTACTTCACTATCTGCCAAAATGTTAACTTTTACATGTTCACTAGTTTCATTTAAATGTACAAATGGTTAGATTTATTTTTTTTGCTTATGTCGTCTTAACATCAAAATCTACCTGCCGTTGCTAGTAATTCAAAGCAAGGATTGTGAGACCAAATTAACATATTATATTGTACTCAGTATTCCATTAAAATAAAGAAAAATATAGCAATAGTAGCAGTAATTTATCTTAAAAAGAGCTATATTAGACCAAAATTTGTGTCCTACTATAGCCATGTATAAACTTAACAAGGCACAAGACATAAAAAGCTGTACTATTCTATCTCCTGCTCTTGTTGCTTGTCATATTTTCAGAAAAAAATCAGTCATGCATAATTAATAGGTATCAGTGGCCTTATCTTACATCAATCTTCTTATCCCCTCCTCAAAGCTAAATTTGTAGCCTCCATCAAAGATTATGTAACAAATTATGTACAACATTTTCTTATTTTTTCTCTCCACTGTTCTTGTTGGATGACCCTGGATTTTTATATATATACTAAAATTTTGTCTTTTTAAAAAATGAAATAGTACCTAAATTTCGTACCCTTTCCACATAGATTTATGCTAATCTTCGGATCATTTTGGCAAGCCTTTTCTGTCTTTTCTAGCTTTATAAAATGCTTTCTGAAATACAATGAACAAAACTGTCCATGTGTAGCTGTGTAAGATTTTATGTAAAACCATCATGATACAATATAAATGATCAACTTCTTTTTGAAAAGAAAGAGAGTAGCAATTACCGTATTTTTCAAAGTATAAGACGCCCCCCCCTCAAAAGAGGGTGGAAATGTTGTTGCATCTTATACACTGAACACAGCCACGGGGGCTCCCAAAGCCCTGCCCTCGTGTCCCATTTTTGCAAAAAATGAGCCACTTTTTTGCAAAAATGGGGTGCGCAGAGGGTTTGGGAGGCCTGCACAATGCTTCTGGGGACTGGGGAAGACAAAAACGTTTTTTGTCTTACTTACCCTCTTCGAAATCCTGATGCGTCTTATACACTGGTGCCTCTTATAGTCCGAAAAATACAGTATTTGTAAATGCAAATAGTAACAATTTTTCTAAAGAATTCCCAGTGTTTATCGGAATATCATCTTTGTTTTGGAGGCTTAGGATACATAATACATTACTTACAATACCAAGTACAACCAGATTTTTTCAAGATTGTGAAAAGATAATTATTTCTATAAAATTTTGCAATGTTTTAAACAAAAATCAGTACATAGTAGGATAGACTATATATCCTATATTTTCTTCTCCTGCTGCCTTCTCTTCCTATTATATGACCCTACTTACATTGATATTCTTATTTTTGATGTACTGTAATTCAATAGCTGAAAATTTAGTTGTACTATTCTATTATATTGTACAAAATAATTAACCCTGAATATACATAGCTGCTGTTTTTGTTTGCTTGCTTAGGGAAATACTTCAGAACAAACTCCAAAATCAGAAGAGTGTGACAAATTAGATTCTAAAACAAAAAATGCCAAGAAAGCAGTTACCACTTTTAAAGGATCTTTATTGCATATCAGGTAAATGACAGCAATAATCACCTTCACGTTATAGACATTTACATGTTTTAATAGCACAGCCTCAATTGAAGAAGTAGCTTATTTTGGACAAGGCAGCCTCTGAAGGCTGGGTTGCAAAACGTTTTCCTTTTCCCAGTTTGGAAGAAAATAAATGTAATTATGCCTCACTTTCTATAAGCCTTTTGTAGTCCTTTATAGAAACTAATGTGAAAAATTATCTATTTTAATAACAATATGTGTTACAGGGTATGGGTTTGTGTTTACTGAACAAGAGTTCATTTTTAAATATCTATAACAAGTTTAGGAGGCTATTTCTAAGATGGCATGGACAGTTACGCTTAAATTAAATACATTATAAATCTTATTATTGCAAATTCCTTGGTCCCATATGATATGAAAAAAGTAATTTAATTTCAGATGTTGAAAATCAATTTGCACATCTTAAAGTTCTTTTCTATTTGTTCTAAAATTTATTTCATGGGACAGGGAAAGACTTTGAAGAGCTGCTGCTATACTAAAGCTAATGAGCTAGCCTTTTCCAATAAGGCACACTAATATATCAAAGTATAACATCCATCATTCTTGTTCAACAAGATATGGACCATATTGTAAAGCACAGGGCAGGAGATTCAAAACAGTCAAACAAACAAACTTGAGAAGACTTTTTGTTACTTGTTCTAAGTATTGTGATTGCTTTGTCCTCGATTCATTGGAGTCCGATTGTATTTTTTCAAATAATGTTTCATATTTTGGAATGCAAAGGAGAATTTCATCTCCATTACACATTATACTGTGTATTGTAAAAAATTACCTAAAGTATTGTTAAAAGCCCTTAAAATACTCCTTAAAATTTAAAGCTTTATCTTTGAGCCTGATAAATCACATAATTACATAAATATATTTCTTAACTATTTTAGAGAAATTAATGTATGTCTGCAGTCTTTTCAAATAGTTATTGTAGAAAATGTTATGTTTTTCAATAGTCCGGCAGAGGAATTGCATTTTGGGTCCAAAGAAACTGCAGAGAAGAAATGTTTGATAGTTCTGACAAATGTTACTAAAAATGCTGTGGCATTTAAGGTAAATAATAGAGTTTTTATGTTTCATTTATGTAGATGGTAGATAGGCAGCATATAAATATATTTATGTTTGCATGTTTGCTTTTAAAAAATACTTTGTCATGAGTTTCAGAAATCTGAATTTTCTCAAGGTGGTTCTATATTCATCAGTAAAGATTCAGGTTACCTGAGTAATATTCCCTAGTTGGAAGAATCCCTTAGGCTGAAGGGGGCAATTATTATCTTTTTGTCATGATGGTGCATTTCAAGGAAAATCCAAATGAGTGCTATGGGAAGAGATGGTTGATTTTCTTGCAGTGAGTTTTGTCGCTCTTAAGACAATGTGGAGCTTATAAACCACAGAGCTAAACAGGTTATATTACAATTAACTGAATACTAAACTATAAAATGCATGTTTTAAAAGTATTCCTAAAATATTTGCTTCATTCCTTATAAAGACATGGGGGAAAATCAAAACTGAATTGCACAGCTTCCTTAAAAATAGAAATAGGTTTCAGATATAAAATGGTTTATGGGAGAACTGTTGTTAATGTGAATGTCCTTCATATAGGTGAGGACAACTGCTCCTGACAAGTACAGAGTAAAACCAAGTAACAGCAGTTGTGAACCTGGTACTTCAGTAGATATTGTTGTATCTCTTCATGGGGGTAAGTAACAAACTGCATTGCTGTTTACACATATAATGCAATCATTGTCTAATATACTTTGCCTTGAGAAGGTTGATAATTTTTGTACAAGTTCTGGAAAGAAGATACTGTTGAAATCAGATCATCTATTTAAACTTAAATGGCAACTTTTAAATTCTGCCTTAATTAAAATAACTTAGTTCAATTATTCCCATATTATGTTTGGACGGGAACAGCATCAAAACTGTTCCTAATCTTGAAATAAAGTAGCCACAAAGTGGTAAAATCTAAATTCACAGTCTTTTTACTTACTGTTGTCTAATAACTTTCTTAAAATATATCCAAAGTTTTTCCAATTTCATAAAAATAAACTATTAATTTTTCATGCATTTTCAAGTTATGAGCTATTTAAAACCATTTTAAATTTGAAAAATATTAAGCTTAGAAAAATAAATTTTGTTGTACCCTGCAGAGTTTAATTTATTAAATTATGCTAATGCTGATTAATTTTTTTTAATATCCTTCATTGCCAGATACTATATAAAAATATAAAATAATTGTGTGCAAATATGCCCTGCTCATTTTTTAAATTTATAGCAACTTGATTTTAGTTGAAAGTATTTCACATGACTTTATCATGGATGCATTTAAAATATAAAACGTGTATCTTAGTGATTAAAAATTATTTAGGACATTATAATAGCAAAATAAATAAAATAATCCAGTTTAACCCCAGTTATATTTGTTCTAAGTAGATTTCTACATTGAAAATATTTATATTTCAATTAACTTAATTTTTTTGAAGATAAGTTATCTTACTGTCCAGTAAGATCATCCACTCAGACTATTCTTTCTGAAGTTTTGCACTTGGCTAAATACATTGTCAAGTTTAGAGTCCATAAAGTCTCCACATTTTTTTCTTTCATCTTCTATTCTTCTCAAGAGTTTTGTGAAATTTGTGAGTTGCACATTTGTGTTCAGTATTTGCTGTGCTACATTTGTTGTAGTAAATTAATTATGTAGAACATAGTTTGTACACATCTATTAAAATGTAATATTTCCCCCATGTGCTATTGATTATATCTAAATGAAATACAATAATTTTTATTAAGCTGTCTCTTGGTTGAATAGGTTGTGCGGCTTCTTTACAAGACCGTTTTCTAATTATGGCAGCAGAAATGGAACAGTGTTCTGGAATAGGAGCACAGGAACTATCCCAATTTTGGAAAGAAATTCCTAGAAACAAAGTGATGGAGCATAGGTAAACATTTTATATTGACTTTTAAATTAACATCATTATACACATTCTTCCAGACTGTTTTCTTCTCAGCCAAACTTAAAATTTCCTGGTGGTTTGTTATTCAAGTATTAACCAGGCTGGATTTTACTTACCTTCTGAGACCAAATTTGGCTAAATATTGCAAAGCTAGTTTTGCATAAAACAAAATGTGTACATTGCTAAACAAAAACTGTGGCCAAAGCTGTAAACAGTTCAAAAAGAAAAAAAGGTATTTTTATTGACTCAGCTGAACGTTTGGGAAGGGAGGTATTTCCACGTACAAGTACATCCTGTCAATAAACATTCTGCAATTTCCTTTTTGTCTCATCTGTTCTTATTGCGCTTCAATGTCTACACTGTAGAAAAAAGAAGCCAAGAAAATTCAGTTAATTATTCTCACCTCGTTAATTTGTCTTGCTCACACTTTATGTATGTACATATGTTTTATATTCGAGTTTATATTCATCAAGTACATTCCTTTACAAAAGGAATATTTCTTCTTGTTTAAGTTTTTAAATTTTATTTTCCACACATATATTTACATATTTTAGCTTCACATTCCATATTTCATATATTTTAACATAATTATATTTACATTCCAAATCATCTTACTCATTTTTATTAGTTCAAGGTTGCTTTTTTACCATCCCCCTTCCAAATCTTTGCAGCCCCTCTTTCTTTCCCTTCCTTTCCTACTTCCTTTGTCTCTCACCACCACCTCCCCTCTACCTCTTCTCCTTTTCTCCCCTCCCCTCCTACTTCCTCCTCTCCTTTCCTCCTTCTTTTGCTGCCTTTCCATTTTTTCCTGGGATGGTAGGAATATTTCTATTTTGTGCGGTGTCTTGCCCCATTCCCATGTCCTGCTTAGTATACTGATTCACTGTCATTTTGTTCATGCAGTGATTTTCTGGATGTTGTTCTCTTTGATTTTAATGCCACAGTATAAGGAGAAACATATACAAAATGAAAAACCTTAAGATTAAAAAAAACATTAAAAAATGGAAACCCAAGGAACAAACAACTATAAAGATTATTACTGAACTCAAAATAATTGCTTTCTGTTTCAGGTTAAGATGCCATGTTGTAGAAAATAGTAAGCCTTCTTCTTTAACCATAAATGAAAATGCCTTTAACGGTCCTTCAAAAACCAATGAAGATTTACACTTTCAGGTAACACATATGACTATTACTATTACTTTTCTTCCAATTGTGCTATACCATTCCTTAAGTACGCCATAGCAAGGGAAATAAGAAATTGAGATATTTTTTTTTAGTCCAGTCCCCACCCACCAAGATTTCTTGAAAAGGCAGGCTCCAAAAAGCTGTTGACATTTCCAAAGTGCTGACATAATAGAAAACCAGCTGTTTCTAGTACTATACATTACATGCACACACATACAACTTTTAGATTCCCAGCTTCCATTCTTAACTAATTTCCATAATTGATATTAGATATATTTCTATACAATTTTATTCTTAAACATACATTTATATTAAAACATAAAAATTGCCTCCCCTGTTCACCTTGAAATTTATTTCCTCAAACTAACAGATTCTTTCTAAGACAATTGAATGTTCAAAACATGCATTTTCATTCATGCATACACTGGTCTTTATTATGAAATTCAAGACTTTCCCTTAGGCTTCTTTCTTTGTAATAACTAAGTCCAATAACATCACTTAGATAAAGCAACAGAAACTTAGAAGAACCATACATTTTGATCTTAGTTATGTTTACATGAGGAACCATTAAAACTGGTCTTTTCTGTTGCATTTGATTTAGTGGATTTTTTTCTTTTAAAATGAATAAATAATTCTGATATGCAAAATCAAAATCAGTACATCTATACTTCCAAACTAGTTTTTTTGTTTTTATATATTCAAACTATTAAATTGTAAGATTGTGCCTTTCCTTAAAATACTTTTGATACATTGACTGGAATACATTATTTTGTTTCTTTTATAGTTTGGTTTATATGTGTGATTTGGTGATTTAAAAAAAGATATATAATTGTTTCCATTTATATCCCAACTATATTGTATGTTGGTAAATTGTAGACAAAATCAACTGGGAAAAATACTTCTTTGTTGATAACATCTTCTAATTTCCCCCCCTTTTTTTTCTCCCCCAGTTAAGGCAACTACTACAAGCTAATAGAAGACTTCAAGAACAGATTGACCGTTGTGTCTGGTTCCAACAAGTTACACTTTTCCTAGTCTTTATCCTAGTCACTATTGTTTGCTTCTTTTTGTTATGTGCTCCAGGAAGCTAAATACAATGTCACATCAATGCAATTGTGCTGTAAAAAGGCAAAGAACCAGTATTACTATATGGGCCCTCCTTATTGGCCAAAAGTGAAATCTATATAGGTTTTCTTAAAAAATAAAAAAGGAATAATGGGATCTTTGCCTTTAATTAGCACATATGATTTTGTTAATTTATTACAATGTTTAAAAAACAAGGTAAAAAAAGAGTCTTTCCACTGGACACCATAGTAACTTATTTCTGTCATGCAGATAAATTGTTTAATTTTGTGCATGAAATGTAACATTTCCTTTGAAATGTAGTTGGGGAATAGCAGACTAGAATGTCCTGGTGTCTACGTACCATCATGGCCCATGAATGTACAGTTTAAAACTGAAGAACTCATTCCTAATTCTTATTCATATCTTCCAGAAATATTGCAACTATTTTACACCCAACTATTTGCAGTCAATATAGCCCTATTACCCAGAGATGGCTGCCAGAGTTCCAAATATATTCTTATAAGACTCTTGTAATTTGTTTCATGTAGAAAGGTGCTATATACAGTACTATGATTTCAGTATCCTTTTTAGTGAAATTGTGTCTATAACAGTAACACATTGATCCCAATTTCCTGATGCAGTATTACTGAATATATTTTGGAGTAATATTGGAATAATTGGTAGAATATAAATTATGATTCCTACAGTTTGGAATGAAAGATATATATGAAAATTCATGAAAACAAGCATAATTTTGAAACATTTTAAAATATGAATAAATATCTCTCAAACATTCCTTGCACTTAATTATGCTCAACATTTCATGAAAGTGAATGGAAGCTGATAAATATCTATCAGCTACCGCATTTATTAATGTAGAATCTTTTTGTTTTGTTCTTGTCAAGCTGAGACAAAATGTAGATATATGGTTCAAAGCAAGCCTTAAAATCAGTTCTGAATGTTTTTGTCACACTGCAAAATACTGTAAAACAGGTGGGGAACAATGGCCCCCACCCCTGCAAAACATAAATCTACAGCATATCATATCTAAGAATTTCTCATTTGCCATTATGCAAATGAAGTAAACATTTGTACACAGATTTTTGTTATATTGTCATAATATTACTTTAAACATTACAGATTACCCCAAATTCTGCATATGTAGGGAAATTATTAGATAATACTGGTAGCAAAAACTAGCATTTAGGACAGAACATGTTTTTGTTATAAAATGCAACTGCTGTTACAAATGTACAGCTTGATAGTAGTTCTTACACTGTTTTTTCTCGATTTGTCATTGCCATTGTAATTAGGACATTTAATGCATTCCTGCAAGTTTATAGGGTTTCAAAAGGCTTGTGCACTTAACTATATTGGAGGCGCAGCTTTAATGGGTATAGTTATGATTTGTTCATTCTGCTGGTAACAGAAGACTAATTTGGAAGACCCCATTTTAAAAAATACTGCGCTGCTGTCATTGAGTCTAGTTCAACTTATTTTTACTCCTAGAGACAGAGAAATACTGAAACTCACTAAGAATTTTATCAAAAGGCATAATAATTGGCAGGGCAATTTCAATCCAGAACAATTCCTTGTGTAAGAATGAAAAATATTTCCAAAGTTACCTTTTATGTTCCTGGATCTATTCTATGCTGATTTGTCATGTTTAGCTGTTGATCACAAGCTACACAATTTTCTGGGTTATCTTCTATTTTAAAAAATATGCCACTTTCATTTCCACAAGGAAGCCAAACTGTTTGAATCATTTGTTTCTCATCTCAAATCTGAGGCATGTATGCTTTCAATAAATTTCTGCCATAAAGTTCTTCAGTAAGATAACTAATTATAACATAGAGAATCGTTCTAGTCTTAAATGTTACAAATATTTTCAGAAAATGCTTACCATAAGTTGGAATGAAATTAATTGCACTTTATTAAATATTTTCCTGATATATCCATAAAAATGTCAAATATTGATATTCTGGTGCTTAAATATTTTCAGTATTTTATAACTTGTAGTCATATTTTCTATGTGAAATTTAGTAGGTATTTTCTATTTTAATACGTTACAGATGAATAATTCAAATTGTGAAATAAATTAGTGTTTACTGCAGTTCTTTAAAAAACTACAATTTTAATACATTTTCAAAGCTATAACCCTTTTCTTGCACTTCAGTATAATCTGTATTTAAACTGTAGTATTAAACCGCCTTCCACTCTACCTGGTTTTGTTTGTCATCAAAGGACTGGTTTTGTGCCATTTACTTTATAGGTCCAGAAAATGTCTACATGAATTATTAATTTACTTCAATAGATTTGTGTGAAAATTTAACCTTAGTAGGCAGATTGTTGGACTATTACTTGATGCGGTGTTTGAACACAATGGGATGAAACTAGGTTTGTGACTACAGCTTTTTAAAAGAATGAAGATAAATGGGTTCGGTCATCTGACTCATATTAATAATATAAGAAGTCTGTTGGATATTATAATACATTATAGTTGGACTAGGATAATATTCATAAGCATATGTTAAGTATGCAAAACCCTTCAAATTAAAAAAAAGTATTTTGTATGACATCCCTGGAATCTTATTCTCCATACTGGGACTCTTTAGGAGGGGGAAAAACTACCACCCTCTCTGCCAGCTTTCCCATTCACTGTGGGAAGCTAGCAGGGAAGGTCACAAATGGCAATCATTTAACTGCAACTATCATAAGTGTGAATCAGTTACCAAGTGCCCAAATTGCAGTCATGACTGCAGAGTGCTGCAATAGCTAGAACTTCAAGGACGGTCATAGATACCACTCATGGAGTGTCATAAATTTGTACAATCTCTGAATCATAACTCAAACTATCTTCATTTTTATCCCAAATCATCCTGTATAAAGCCTGTTAAGTTGGTCAGTCAATTATGGATTTAGTCACGAAAACATGATAGTTCAAACTATCTGTTTATTTAATATTTTTAGCTGGTTTTAAGTCTCTTAGTTTTGTCTGCAGACCAGAGTTCACTGGATGTGGACAGTCAATAAATTTAAATGAAATAAATATCCTTACTACAAGGTATGATATCACAATTGTAGCATCTGCTTGGATTATAAAAGAATAAACTCATTGCTCTTCCTTTGCTTTTTTATACTCATGGCTGAAAGGTATCCCAAAATATTTCATAAAATAAAATGCTCCAGAATCAGAATTAGGTTAGTTTTGGTAAGTGATTTACATGAAATTTAGCACAATGACAACCCTCCAAATTTCAATTGACTGAGCATCTTTTACTTGAGAGTACAACTCCTATTCTGAAATGATTGTTGCAACACCAGTTAAATTCTTAACTGCAAACAAATGACTAAACAGGCATTTTTTTATAAAACGTCATTTCAGATACCTATTATTTTTAAGTAATTGTCTTTGTTACAATTAATACCTTATTCTGCTGCTAATCAAAGGAGTTGCATTATACTGTAACCAAAAAATGTAAAACCTCTGTAAGGATTAACAGTTATTTTTAGCAAAATTGATGTGTTTTGAGTCTACAATTTTTCTTGAAATGTGCTCTCCTTTATCATTTTTACCATGATCCATTTTTAGAAAAATGAAAGAAACTGGATGAGGGAAGTTTCTAAAATTAAAACTTACCAGTACTTTTTAAATAGACAGCCCACATAACACGTGGGGGCTGAGAAGTAGGGTAACTTGTTAAAATGGCTTATTATAAATGATCAAAATAGTAACAAAACAGTTGTAAACAAAAGTCTTTGGAAGAATGACCATCTTCCTATTATGGTGAATCCAAATTGCTTACTTACCTTTAACTGCTTTATCTGTGAAGAATTATTGATTGTTCATTGAAACAAAGATGTGTCTGTAGCCTTCTAGAGCTTACAGAATCATTTGACAGAAGTACCCCCTTCCATATGCTCCAGGCAACTAAGCAAAGCTCCTACTCAACCCTTGCAGTTAACATTGACGCAGTGGGTCTGAAGGCACCTAACTGGACAGGAGTGTGCATGGTATGAATTCACAAGTGCCAACTCAGAGAAATAAAATTATCAATAGAATAGAATATATGTCGCTCAGAGTTGAATACCCCCACCAACAGACAGGCCAAACCCCACTGCTTCTAGCACTGAAGATGTTACCTAGTAAGGTAATGAAACATCTGCCAAGCAAACAACCAAGCTCAGAAAGCATCAAGGATTTCACAACTGAGATTAAGCAATTTGTATCTCTTCAATGGCCTCTGATTCACACATGAACAGCATAATTATTATCTATAGGAGGCTTGATATGCCCTAAAGTGACTGAAGAGAAGATGCCCTGTTAAAAATTACTTCCCTTTGGAAGCAAATATCCAACTGATAATGTTAGATGAGGATCAATGTCTCAACCACAGGTCCACATAGTAGCTTATCCAAACGAGTGCTGCAGCCTGCAAATGTAAGAAATAAATATAAATCATATTCCAAATTTCATGCATTCAAGTTTTATTCCCATTCTATTTGATTGATTTCTTGGCCTCTTTCAAGCAAGGTGCTGTTTTTATTAAGAGTAACATTGGCTGGGAATATTAATTATTTTTGCCTGCACTGCACATGTGCCTGAAATCTCTTTAGAGGTAGACTTTCTCTTGAGTAAACATCCATGAGAATCATGTTTCAAGACAGGCAGCAGAAATGTGGGTACTTCAGTGACTTTAGTGGTATCCATGCCCTCAAGATATACACCCAAGATATGCATATTACTTTAAAAAAAAGCTTAATAACACTCTATAATGTGAACATTTTTGTAGATATACAGATAGTCTTCAACTTTCAACAGTTCATTTAGTGACCGTTCAAAGTTACATCACCACTGAAAAAAGTGACATAACCATTTTTCAAACAATTATTGCGGCATCCCATTGGTTATGTGATCAAAATTCAGACACTTGGCAATCATATTTATAATGTCCTGGTGTCATGTGATCATATTTTGCGACCTAACAAGCAAAATCAATGGGGAAGCCAGATTGCCTTAACAACTATGTTACTAATGTAACAACTGCCGTGATTCACTTACAAATCTGTCAAGAAAGGTCATGGGGCAACATTCATATAAATGCCTCACTTAGCAATAGAAATTTTGGGCTCAATTGTGGTTGTAAGTCGAGGACTACCTGTAGATGACTGGCTTACAAACTGGCTTACAAACTGGTACAATTGCAGATAGTACAAAAAAAGGAAAAATTAATCCACTGCTGCTGCAATCAAGACAAATATCGAAGTAGGCTAAATATACAGTACTAGAAAGTGATCTCTGCCTAAAAGTAACATTTTGAACTTTTACATTAGGAAAAACAGTCATATCCTAGCTGTTGAGAGCTGATTAATTTGGTTAAAACGTTAAAACATTCACCTCCCAAATATAGCAACTGTAAAATTCAAAGCCTATTTTTTGTTGTACTTGAAATGTTAATTTTGCATAAATAATAAAGATAAACTTTAAATAAACTTTTTGGTTTATTGCCAATTTTCTGTCATTTGTGTTCTTGTTCATCTGGAATTCCAGGCTGTATGCTTATTTAACCAACAGGTTCCACAACTGAATGTTTGAAAAGTCTTGTTTTAGGGCACATTATCAGCACATTCGTGCTTTCAATTTGGGGGTTGGGGGTGTCAATTTGTTTCTGATTGCAAACTTTCTCTCTTGTTGTCTTTTGTGCTTTTGATCCTTTCTTACAGATCTCATTCCTTTCAATAACATAATTCTTCATTCTCCTTTTGCCCTTACTTATTCTGCAGAGGGACGCGGTGGCTCAGTGGCTAAGACACTGAGCTTGTCAATCGAAAGATCGGCAGTTCAACAGTTTAAATCCCTAGTGCCACGTAATGGGGTGAGCTCCTATTACTTGTCCTAGCTTCTGCCAACTTAGCAGTTTGAAAGCACGTAAAAAATGCAAGTAGAAAAATAGGGACCACCTTTGGTGGGTAGGTAACAGCATTTCGAGCGCCTTCAGCATTTAGTCATGCCAGCCAGAGGTGGGTTCCTACTGGTTCTAACCGGTTCTTTAGAACCGTTAGTAGCTCGGCGATGACATCACAGAGCCGGTTCCATCAGTGTCTCCGTGGATGCTGCCATCTTGGATTTCACTTTTGCGCATGTGCAGAAGCTATTTTTTTATTGCTGCACGTGTACGGCACGACCCTAAGCGAACCGGCAGCAAAAGGATCCAGAACCCACCCCTGATGCCAGCCACATGACTAGGGAGACATCTTTGGACAGCGCTGGCTCTTCGGCTTTGAAACGGAAATGAGCAACGCCCCCTAGAGTCGGGAATGACTAGCACATATGTGCGAGGGTAACCTTTACCTTTATCTTTATCCTGCAGTCATCATTACATACTATGGAAAATTAATCTATGTGCACCTGCACTTGCTCACATTTTCCTCACATTTTCTGTTTTTTTCCATTTTTCATGGTACCCCCTTTATTGTCACAGTGCAGATGAGATTACTTCCTTTCAATATTTTTTAATTATTACACACCACACGGAACCTGCTGAAATGAAGGCTAAATTAGTAATTTTAAAATATGTAATTATAGTAAAGAAATCCATGATCTTTTTGTTTGTTTTGCTTTGTTTCTATTTTAAATTTAAGTCACCATAGGCATTGGACAATTTGAATAAATTCATTAAATAAATTCAAATTGTCCAATTACTAAAGGATGTTTAGATTAAAATATATAATTTCCCTCCTTTTAAATTCAAGTCAACAAATTCAAATTGCTCAAGCTTCTTTTCACCTAATCTTCAAGGAGGAAAACATTGTCATACAAAAGTAACCAAGGCAAGAATAGTTATTTTATCTGCAAAAATAAGTGTGATTTTATTGGTGGGGTATTGCAGAATTATTTGGACTATGCCATTTAAGTTTTGGGGAGGGAAAATCATAATAAAAACTAATCACTCAAAATTAGGACAGGCCACTAGTATTTTTTTACCATGAGTTTATATAGATCAGTTATAGTAGGTTGAATCATGTCCTCAATAAAGAACTAACATTTCTGTAAATATCGGGAGATTTAAATTGTGGTTCCTTTATTTTCCTGCTGAGAACTTTCTAATGCAGTTTTGGCCTGCCACAGGTAGCTAAAGAAAGAAGCACTTAGCAAATAGGCACTTTTAATTTTACTTCTTAGCTGGCCATTACAAGTCGTTCTAATTTAAGAACTAACTCCTTAACATTTGCAATTATGACAGTAATAAACAGTAGTAAATCATAGTAAAAAAATTATCCAGTCTATGCATGCATTTATGCCCACATTTCTATGCCTGATCAATGCATGCTGGAATGAGAATTTTGTCTAAATAAGACAGCAGCAATCAAGCCTGGTTTATAGGATGTCTCTCTCTTTTCCTCTTTCCCTAGCATGGAGTTAATTTAGCAATCATGTCATTTAGTGATCATTTTATCATAAGCAATTGTGGTTGCTAAAGGAGAATTACCTCATTTACTCATAAAATCAACTTTAGACTACTAGTAATATCTAAAGAGATGGGTCAGAATATTGGAGAGCACATAGTTATACCTATAAAAAGTAAGGGTTCCCTGCACATCTGTGCTAGTCGTTTCTAGCTCTAGGGGCGGTGTTCAACTCTGTTTCTAAGCCAAAGAGCCAGCGCTACCCAAAGATGTCTCTGTGGTCATGTGGCCGGCATGACTAAATGCTGAAGTGCATGGAGTACTGTTACCTTCTGATCAAAGTGGTCCCTATTTTTCTGCTTGCATTTTTACGTTTTAATTGCTTTTGAACTGCTAGATTGGCAGAAGCTGGGACAAGTAATGGGAGCTCACCCTGTTACACAGTGCTAGGGATTTGAGCTGCTGAACTGCCGACCGTCTGATCGACAAGCTCAGCATCTTAGCTACTGAGCCACCGCGTCCGTAATTATTCCTATAATTAAGGCTATTTGCCACCGTTATCTGCACATCTACTTTACCAGATCTGGGGAAAGTGCCTCTTTTGCTATGCAAAAATCATAACTGGTCCACTTTACTGGAAAACCTGTGGTATTAAACAGAATTCAGGAGTTAGTCAACTGCTTCTTCTACTTCTGAAGCAGAAGCATCATAGTCCAAACAAACAAACACTAGGTCAGGATACAATAGGCTACTTATTCTTTTGTGATAACTAGGTTTCATTCAAAAATCAGTCATGAAATCAGAAAATGAACGACTACATGCTGAATTCAGCACCTGAAGATCTGGGAGTTAAAGAGAATATTACGGGACATTTCTCCTTTAATCAAAGACAGACCTAGGAATTTGGGATATACCAGTAGGTTTCAAGTGAAGCCAGATTTTAATATACTGCATAACTCAAGAGAGTATTATTCATAGTCTTAGACTGGATTCAGGCACTGTACAAAACCATTGCTTACCGGTATTTAACAATTACTGCTTTTGGCTTTGCTAGTACGTAAAGTCAACCAACCCTGACAATTACCATTCCAAGCATTTTTAATGCTAACAGATTGGAATACAAGGATATTTTTATGCAGGCACATAGGGAAGTCAAAAAAGTTAAGGTGGTAGCCTACATGAATGTGCAACCTGTTAAAACAGGGTGGGTCCCATTGCTGCTAAAGTGATTTTTGGCGCACCTACTTTTCTATGTATGCGTCTGCACACGCATATATACACATGCATTATTGAAATAGTGTATCTAATATTTGCCTATAATATTAAAATAATCTTTTCTAGATGTGCCCAGTTGGCTGAATTGATTATGTGCCATTAAATTGTCATTAATTTCTAGTTGAATGGGACAGGAAAAGGCAATGATGGAATGATAGAAAACAAAGAATTAAATTACAAAGGGTAATAAAAAAAAAGCAACCAACATAAAAGTTCTTCAGGCAGCTGGAGACCAAATATCATTCTAAGAGAATTTTAAAAAAGGATGCAAGAAAATTAAAAGAAATAAAAGAAAAGAAACATTTAAAAGAATAATGTCAGTATCTCAGAGGACAATGAGATAGGATCCAACAAGTTCTTTTTTTCAAAAAAAGGCAACACTGATTGCAAAGTAGAGCCTTACACATAATCATCTTTAGATTTATTCTAAAATCTTTTGTTTCCTCCAAGAAACTGAACTTTTCCATGTCTGTTTAGTTTTTATTTTGAACATTTGTATATTCATTTATTTTGTAAAGCAAATGCAAATATTTTATTCACTGTCAAGTTATAAGGAATGTTTTGTATGCCACATACACTATAGCAGAAGAGGTGAGAGTGGGAGATGGAGAGCCAAAAACTCTGTTAAGGGAACTGGACACATAATAAGGACTACCTTAAAGTTTAAACACAATATGTAAATAAAAACACTTATTGACAAAGAAGAATTTAAAAAAGAATACACTTACCTGTGAACCCATGTTCAATTTGCATGATTTTCTTTTAAAAATTTAAGTAAAGACAGTTTGAAGCAAGTTGAACACCTGTTCCACAAGCTCTGGAGAAATAAGGATTATCAGTCAAGAGAAAAAACAGATGGCAGGAACACACAGAAAGAGAGATGAAGAGAATAGAAGTAGAAGTATGTTTTCATTCATCTTGCTAGTATGAAACAATTGACAAAGGAGGAGCCAATCCACTGGCAAACACAACTGTTTTGTAAAATTAGCAAACCTTCCAGTACATAGAGAACACCGAAGCATAATTAAATAAGAACATGAAGAGAATGAATTATCTTCCTCTTTCTTACATAATGTACTGGCTTGCTGGGTGGCACTAATATGTTTGAAGATTGCTGTTGGGTGACATAATTGTTGACAATTAAAGAGTTGAAACTCAAGTAGTTGTAAGTAATTATGTCACTTCCTCTGGCAAAAGCAGAATCTCAAAAGTGTATTAGTATCAATACTGTCGAAACAGGAAAATCTAAATTGTTGTAATGATTTATTTATTTATTTATTTATTAAATTTATATACCGCCCTTCTCTCGAAAGACTGTGAGAATGACTTTCAAGAGAGGGGAAGAAATGTTGTCTGGGAAAAGGTCAGGTTAGAGAGGAGGGCGCTCACTCACCATTTCCTAATGTTCAGAAAGAAACCTAGGAAAGACCAACCATAATGGGCCAGGCAGTTAAAGCCACAGTAGAAGATTTGTACTTTCAGATTTGAAAGATGCTATTAATGTAGTTCTACAATAAATGTTGTGTCTGGTTGTATTTTTGTCTGGTTTATCTGGGAGGACTGATAACTCTAAAGTTAAATACTAGGTGAAACAATTCTATATTAGTCACAGTAATAAGAAAATTGAGCCAGGATCTCCAGTTTATTCAATAAGAATTTGAATTCTAGTATTTGATCTGATCCTTGAATGGACATTTTAGGGTTTGCATCTGTTTCTGAAAGGGATTCATTCAATTTGGCTAGGGCAAGTCAGCCTTTTTGTTCCAGGTAGAACTTAAAGCAGAATGTGCATTTGTAATTTCATGAATGTAATGGAAATATAAATGTTGTGTTCTGCCTAATCCCCTTGCATATCCTGAGCCCTGGAGGGGTGATTACTGCCATCTCCATTTGCATGGAATTGTGTGCCCGTCGCTGGTTGGCTAACTAGCGACGGGGGTTTCTCAGCCTATGGAATTGTCTGCCTGCAAGCCAGGGGAATCCCATAAAAGAGGGTTCCCCAGGCATAGCAGGCAGTCTGGATAATCTTGAGCTGAACCACAATAAAGAGATCTGACTGTCACTGATGCCTCCAGTCTTCATTCACTGCGCGATCTAACAGGAATTACATCAGCTCTCACCACTCATCTAGTGGGTTCCTGGTGCTCCAGGATTTTTTATGATTCATTGGTTTTGCAATCACATCTGCCAGTTCCTTCAGAACCTTGAGACCTTGTAATCCATCTGGTCCTGGTAATATTAACTCATCTAGAGTGAATAGGTGTTCTCTTACCATTTTCTTGCTTATTTTAACTTCCATTCCTAATCTGTGTTAAGCAGTTCTGCTTTCTCTCTGCTGTATATCACCTTCTTATCATTTTCTGCTGTTAATGGATCAATTGTTTCCTTGACTTTTTTTTCATGCTTTGTACATGTTGAGAGAAGCTTTTTGTTATGACATTTGTTGCAAGTCTTAGTTGCTTTTGAGCCTTAGATTTCCTGACTTCATCTTTGTAAGCTTGGGTTATTTGCTGCTTTTCTGCCTTAGTTATGTGCCCTCTCCCCACTTTGTATACTTGTCCTTTTTGCCTTTCAGTTTATCAGAGAGTTCTTTGTGCAGCCACACAGGTTTCTTTTGAATTCTCCTATTTTTCTTCTTCATTGGTATTGTGCTAGACTGGGCTTTTATAGTCTCACTTTTAAACTTTCCCAAGCTTCTTGGGTTGTTTTCCCCTTGAGGATTCTCATCCATGGAATCCTTCCCAAGCTCTTTCTAAATGTATTCAAATAAGCTTTCTTAAAGTCCAAGGTTCTGGTTTGATTTTTTTCCTATTACATACATAATGTTGAATTCCAATATTGCATGGCCATTCCCTCCAAGGTTCATGTAACTTCAATGCATTCTATCATTTCAACTCTGTTAGTGAGAATTAAGTTCTGGTGGGGGAGTTGAAGTCCACAAGTCTCAAAGGTGCCAAGTTGGGAAACCCCTGCTCTACTTCTCTTCTCTTCCTTTTGGGAGACAAAGCTGTCAGATAGATTTGTCAGGTTTGTCATTTCAAGGAAGATATACTTGCATACTAAACTTTCTGTGTATCAATAGAAGAGTATTTGTAGCTCAGTATTTGAACTGTGGGATTCTTGGTGTACTGATGATGTTACTTAGTTTAGTAATGAAACATCTGCAAGAAAACAACCAAGCTCAGAGAGTACTAAGGATGCACACTACCTGTTCTGACCTAGGCTTCACCAAATCATGAAACAGACTCTTTGTCCCGAAAAAGACCCTTTTTATTTGGCTAATGTGAATTCCTAGCATTCACATCCAGCAAAGTCCAGGCAAACAGTTTTTCAAGGGTGAATTGCAACCACAGACCTTATCAGTCCTTGGATAGTTGCCAGGCCAATAGCTTCCAGGTGCAATGCTGTACTCTCTGTGAGGCAAATCTTCACACTAATAAACAAACTAATTGTCTCCTGCAAACACCACTCCCCTTTTGCTTCTATTTATTTCCTATGGGAGGGGCCATTCACCGTCCCCTTGTGCCTTTACTTCCAAGTTGACCCCTGGTCCTTAAATGTTCCCTTCTCCTGACAGCTCTACGCATGCGCACATCAGGAGCAGGCTCCAGCTGTTCTTCTGCCCCATTTATCTCTGACACTGAAGGTAGTTGATAACTGTTGGATGGCCCTAGCCCCATATCTGCCTCCAATGCAGAGCACTCATCAGCGCCTTCCCCAGACACCAGGACTGGCCCATGTTCCTTCCCAATCTCTTCACTGTCCAAGTCTGCCATCAGCTCCACTGGTGGGCCACAACATTATCTTGATCAATATTGGGTGGTAAAAAAAAATCAGTTGGACAGCCCATTGTTGGAATTATTTTCTTAAGAGAGGTGTGCCTCTCACACGTTTTCTAAAATTTTTTGGTAATTAAATATCATGGAGTTGATTATATTTGCTTTTGAATGTTACTGTGTCTTTAGTACCTATCTCCCAAAATTCTACCATGAAGTCCTTTTTAAACACATTAATTTAATTAGGCAGCAGTTAATGCTTACCTTCTCTTTACAGTCTGAAAAGGCAACAGAAAATGACAGCTTCATATCATTATCACATTTGCACTTTTCTCGGCTTGATTTGTTAGCACACTGTTTGAACGTTCCAGAAGTCTGTGGAAAAGATATCCATTGAGATCAAAGTATGACTAAACAGTGATCAGTGAACAGGTTTTTAAGTCAGTGACATTTTTTGGCTACCTGTGTTTCCCCAAAAATAAGACAGGGTATTATTTTCTTTTGACCCCCAAAATAAGCACTTGGCCTTATTTTCAGGGAGGTCTTATTATTTTTGAGGTGCAGGAGGCGGCGAGTGTGGTCACTTCATGGTGGCTGCTCTGTTACACTGCTAAGGCAGTGCAACACAGCCACTTGTCAGCTGGTTGCCCAAGGCTGTGCACACACTTCCAGCCATGTTTCCCAGGACTGTGCCTGGTTACGCCACTGTAACCGGATGTCTCCATCATCACCTCCCTGTTCTTTGCTAATGGCTTTTGCTGCTGTGATTAGTGTGACAGAAAGGGCACAGTGGCTAGGGTTGCGGGAGTTGTCATTAGGTAAGGGTGTGTGGAGTGCATGGGGCATGTTCCCCCTTCCCTTTCCCCCCTCTGGCCTCACCTCCTCACCTTGTGTTGTTTGCGCGGCAAGCAACCAGAGGAAATGGCGGGGACCGGCTGCACATGTGTTTAAATATTTTCGGAGAGGGCTCATTTTTTTGGGAGGGCTTATTTTAGTGCATGCACTCAAAAGCCTGATAGGGCTTATTATCTGGGGAAGTCTTATTTTCAGGGAAACAGGGTATCATTTATTCACATGAAGGCTCCTAAATGATAGAGTAGGGATGGAAAGGGATTTGCAACTGCTTTTCATTATTATGTGACTTGTAATTTATGAATACACTTGTATATTATCATTGTACATGAGCATAATGCATTTTAAGTTTATTTAAGTAATAAAAACAATGGCATTCAAAGCACAAAAATGATTAATAATCAAAATTTACCTTTGACCCCTCAAAATAATCTCTCATTCTAGGTTTACTTGGATCTGCATTATAAAAATTATCTGTGAGTGGAACAGCAATTCCCATTACAGATGGTGGTCTGTAGTTCACCTATATTAACAATAACAAAAAAAACTGTTGGGGAATACAAAGAGCACTTCAGCATCTTTTTCCTAACCCCAAACTCCTACTTACTAGTATCATTGATTCCTATGAAATTATCCTGATTCCACTGAAAGTGATCTTTAAAAATTGTGCTAGAAATCCCAGTCTTCAGTATAATTCACGTAATCAAATATGTAGTATTTACTAAACCCACAGGTTTTTTAACTTTCTAGGCTATTGAGGGCAATCTAGTTCATTGAAGGCACTATCTCGTCAGAAAATACATATACAAAATACCCACCCAATCCACACACACAAGAGGGAATAGGTACACATGTAAATATACAAGTCAAATAAAGGATACAGAACTTTATACAAAGTTTAAAGTGTAACACACCCATTTGCTTCTCGTCACCCCTGGATTCTCACTCCATGAGATTCCAAGAATCCTACTGGAGTTCTGAAGCTTAGCTATGAATCTGTGACCTAAAATTGATGGGATCACCTGGGCTTTTCTATACTCCTGAAGTCAGGAGAGATGCAAAAGAAATTAGAAGGGCATATTTGGTTCTGATGGATCCAAAACCCAGGGCTAGATTTGAGTTGTCCTCTACAAAGAAGTTGAAAAATATGGCTTGCAGCACTTTCCATTAGAGCTTCAAAAGATGCTTCAAAATGTGCAGGAGAAAAAAAAGTAACACTGGAATAGACACAAGTGCTTTAAGCTTTCACATTATGCTGCTATATGCTGGGGACTAAATCCAAACATTGCACAGTCCTAATGTTTTGTGACAAATAGCTTTGACCAAGAACTTTGCAGTGGCTGGATTTCTGCTTTGACTATATAATATGATTGTATGGTTGGGGAAACAGAGCCAAAGATCACGGTATGCAAAAAAATGGTTTGCAAGAAAATACAAGATGGGAGATGTTCAGAATTTTAAAAATGATATTTCTGAACAGATTTATTTGTGGTTGGCTTTCAATAAAAAGTACTAAAAGTAGTTACAATTAGAAAAAAAAATGAATAGAAAAGTTAAAAACCAAGATGATGGGAGGCCTGGGAGTGGGAATCTTCTCTACCAGTCAGACACCAAGCAAGAGTCAGGTTTTTAGGCTCTGCATAAGGTCAGGAATGTTTGGATAGACCTCATCTCCGGCAGGAGAATATTCCAGAGGGCAGGGCCCAGAGCATTAAAATCTTTTTCCTGGACCCCACAAGCCAAATTTTTTTGGCTGATGAGATCTGAAGTGGGCACTTTCCCCAGGAATTAGTGTGGCAGGCTAGTCCCATCACAATGAGATGGTTTTTCAGATAACATACTTTATCATTGTCAGATGGCATCTGTACTTGTACCTTTTTTTTTTACATGTGTCATGTACTTTGTAATTTTTTTGCTGCCTATACTTCTTGCTTTGGTAACATCAATCAATGTCCTCCTCAAAATATGGTAGGAAAAAAATTAAGATGACATTTATGAGATTGAAGCTGCTTTTTATGTGCATTTCACACACAGTGCACATACAAATATGAGCAGAGTTTCAGCAACCCCTTGTGGCTGCCATCTTGATCTTTTTGATCTCACCTTGGGGACATCACTGCATCAACTGAGAGTTTCTCCTAACTTCTAGCTTTCATATGGAGAGTCAGGAAGACTAGCTACTACTGGAATGATTGAAGATTGTCAAATTCTCTCAACCTTGTTTACCTCATAATAACAGTTGATAGATTGCTAAGCAATGCTATCTCACAAATAAGCAAAGCACACTCAGCTATATCTTACCCATGACAAATTTGCTATAGTTTCCTCATCCTTTATTAAAAAAAAATCATTTCCTAATTAAAGAAATGGTTACAATGACATTCAGTGCCATACTTTGATCCCAGATGTCCGATTAGGTCCATCTCTGAAACCATGGTGGGCAGAGACCATATTGCTACAACTTTGTTTTCCCCTGTCTAGAGCATTTTGAAAATTCTTCAGTATCCTTACCGGCAGAACCTTCAAATATTTTCTAATCTCTGAATTATTGTACCCGAAGGTATCCTCTGGAGATAGCCAGTCGGATTGAGACAGTTTATAAGGTAGAACATAGTGTGTTGCTTTAAGGTAGGAGCAGGAACTCTTCAAGGTTAATGTAATACATGCAACATCACATAAGAGGCTGGCCTCTGTTACAATCATAGCTATTGTAGTTTTACCCTAGGGAGGATAATTAAAAAGCATAATATTAATTTGCCCCAATATAAAATAAATAATAATTATCCCATCATAAGGCTTTATCTACAAAAGTTCAACTGTTAAAAGGATTAAATATCTATGCTACCTTTCATTACAATAGTTCTAGGATTCTAGGTGGGAGAAATATATCTTCAGTGGCAACATTATTTGTACATTGAAATACAGCAAATATAATGTATGCATTTTAAGAGAATCTTTCCAGTCAGCTAAAAAGAGAAACAACAACACAAAAGTTATCCATTAAAAAAAGTATATATTGTTGCTTTCAGGAATCTTGCAGTGCAGTCCTAGAAATACTAAGACTGCACTGCAAGATTTGGGCACAAAATAGTGCATGTCACAATTTAATGTACAGTAGTTGGACTAGAACAGATGAATTCCCGCCTTCATATAAACTTCTTCAAGCATTCTCCTAGAGGGCAGTGGCATATGTATGGAAAGTGATGGGTCTGTACACACTGGTCACACATCCTTACCTCCAGAGGTGGGTTCCTACCGGTTCCATCCGGTTCTATAGAGTAGGTAGTAACTCCATGATGATGTCACGGAGCCGGTTCTGTCAGTGACTCCGTGGGCACCACTATCTTGGATTTTGCTTCTGTGCATGCGCAGAATCTAGTTTTTGACTGCCGCATGTGTGTTCGCAAGACCCAAGAAAGGAAAAGACCTGTTTGCAAGGTGCTGTCTTATTCATTTGAGCATTTCTTGTCTGTTTTGATACTATTGATCATAGTAGCTGGACCACTTGCAGGGAGATTTGGGGTAACGTTTTGTAGTAGTTCTGCTCTTGAGTTCTGAATGGTTTCTATTTGTTGCAGTGGAGAAGGAGAGGTTGTCCCATAGTCCCTGATTAAGGCGTACATCAAACCCTTGCTTTGTAAGATTTATATGAAACCACTGGTGGAGTCATCCAATGTGCTGATGGACTATGCTATGCTATGCTACGTTACCCCATGAGGAAGACCCTGTTGTTCTGATTTGGTGCCTGGAGACTGCTAAGGTCTGGACAGGAGAAACAGGTTCAGATTGAACCAAAGTGAGAACGAGTTCCAGTTTATACATCATGGTTCTTCTTTGGTATCAGTATTATCCCTAAATAGACAGGCATTTCCTGTCCAGGAACATGGTCATGGTTTAGGGATCCTTCTGGATTGGCAAATGGAGGCTGTGACTAAGAGGGATTAAAATTACCGTAAGTATGAATTAATAGTCTCTTTTATGTGTTAATGTTCTAATGTTTGGAACTTACTTTTCCAATAAGCCCTCAAAACTTATTTATTATGCCTGGGGTTCCCAGGGTACTAGAGATTACTGAGATGGTTCCATTGTTGAGCTGGCCATTTTAATCCTCCTTGTTGCTTAGGGTTTATATCTTTGGTTTTTCTAATATTAATATGAAATTTTACATTTTATATCTGTGTTTTTTACATTGTTATTTTATCTGATTATTGTGTAGTCAGACAGATATGGACACACACCCCGACTCTCTCTCCTTCCCTCCCTCCCTTCCTTCCTCATGGCAATTGGTACTGGGAAGTCTATTGTGACAGGAAGCACAGCACTTCCTTCATCTTAGAGTTCACTATTTACCTGTGTGGTGGCAGGAATAAACCTGGGAATTGAAGGGATGACAACCACTGGTTGAGAATACCTGAAGAAGATCATTTGTTTACAACTCTTTGAACTGCTCCTCATTTATTCTGTCCTGCATATTAGTCTAGACTGGAATCTCTCTGTTATAGTTAATCCTCCTTTAATATTCATTCCCTATATTATATCTACTATATACAGGTGAAACTCGAAAAAGTAGAATATCGTGCAAAAGTTCATTTATTTCAGTAATGCAACTTAAAAGATGAAACTAATATATGAGATAGACTAATTATATGCAAAGCAAGATAGTTCAAGCCGTGATTTGTCATAATTGTGATGATCATGGCTTATAGCTCATGATAACCCCAAATCCACAATCTCAGAAAATTAGAATATTGTGAAAAGGTACAATATCCTAGGCTCAAAGTGTCCCACTCTAATCAACTAATTAAGCCATAACACCTGCAAAGCGTTCCTGGGCCTTTAAATGGTCTCTCAATCTGGTTCAGTAGGAATCACAATCATGGGAAAGACTGCTGACCTGACAGTTGTGCAG
>JANHFT010004962.1:91775-101883 GCA_032467955.1 Pseudoxenodon macrops
ATTAAATATACCTGATGATGGCAAATGAGATTTTGCCGAAACGTTGTGCTAATGGCACCTTTGATTCTACACGGGAATATATATATATATTTGTGTATTTATTTATTTATTTATTTATTTATTTATGTATTTATTTATTTATATAACTGCTCATCTCACCTGAAGTAACTTTGGGAGGTGTACAATAAAAGCAGCAATTCAAACAATAAACATAGATAAATCAAGTTCATGTTAGTTATGTTGTTATTCTATTTCATTCAAAGAGAGGAAATTAATCATGTTAATCTTTCCAAACAAAATCAGTGAATCTTCCTCTACAGTAGAGTGAACAATGCTTCTGTTGTTACAAGTCAAAGCACAGATTATTGCTAATCCTCATAACCTCTTGTTTTATTCCCTTCAAAACTATTATTTGCTTTGTGGGTAGAATCAGCAAATATTGGAAACTTCAATTTGTATCACTACTAGTATTTTCCATTACAGCAAATACATCGTTGGATGCACCTAAAAATGGCTAATTCTGATTGTGTAATTTTTGCAGGATCTCCACATGCTTTTGTGTATAAATGATTCAGAAATGAATGACCACAAGTAGGTCTAGTTGCTGCTCTCTTTTATCAATATTTAATTTGGCTAATAGAGCAGCCAATTTTGGTACTTGCCTGCAATCTCCATCAGCATGAATTAATCCCATGATGATGAAAAATTACAAAATGTATCATGACAAGATTTAGTTCTCCAATATTTGAACATCCTGTTTTCATTTTGCAGAGAGGAACACTGGCAGTTTATAATGCCAAACAGACTGCATATGAATGAAATGACATGCAATTAAACATATTCCCCTTTAACATTGCACACCATATTTTATTTATGGGTACACTAGCCAAACTTTTTACTTGAGTTATGTTTAAAATTTCATGCAATGTAACAGAGAAGAACAATTCATTTTGCACCTGGGATTTATATGGATATTTTCAATATGAAGAAAGAAAAGCAACAAATTACAAGAGAAGCAGTGTGGATCCAGCCTCCAGTTTTTTATTTGCTTTTTAAAAACTGCAACAAGGAGACTATGAGCTAAGAATAAAATAAGCCATACACTGGGAGTTGAAGTCTACACATCTTAATGTTGTCAACGTTGAAAAACATTGAACTACGGGTAAGTTTTCTCCATTGTTGTTAACCTGCCTTGTGAAATAGCAGCATAATGTCATGCAGTCAAAAGTGATATGCAATTAATCACCTACAGTTTAAACCACTGATTTCTTTAAGTCTTTGAGAGTGAAAGTCAATTACTACAGCAGCCCAGAAGGCCTTTGCTAATATATTTCTAATATACTTCCAGCATTAGAAGTAAATGCTTCAAAGGAATTAGTTGGAGGCAGACATTTTCAGTAACTCAGGCAAGATGAAATAGAAATGACCTAGTTTTCAGTGGCCTAAAATAACTTCAAATCATCCAGTATAAACAAAGTGGAAACATTTTCTAAGTCCCCGCCTCTAAGTTTGCCTCTTCCACTAAAATGCAGGGGAAAACACATTTCAAATTCTAATCATAACACAGGTTGCATTAGTTAAGGCACCTAGCAGAGCAAAAAAAAAAAAATCAAAACATTTTCTTAACTCTGCCAAGAAAGGGACTATTGTAAGATCTTTTCCCCTCTTAAAACTGCTCCATGGATCCAGAGTTTCAAGAAAATGGCTCTTGTCTGCAAATGAGGAGTCTGCCTTGAGCTGTTACATAATCATAAAAACAAAGCAAACTTTGGAAATATAAACTATGCTAGCTCTCCTGGGTAAGGCTCCTATTATATATACTTTTACACTTATTTGACTAGAGTAATACTGATTGAAGCAGCTAAACCGTTACGATGTCACTTGATACCACATGATAGTATCAGCCCAACAAAGACAACTTTTATTAGAACAGCTATAGTAACAGAAACCTGTAAGTCTCAATGACTATCCCCTCCCTCTTTTTATCTTCATGTGAAGTGCTTGTCTGAGATGCTTTCTCAAGTTATTTTCTTGGTCTGAGCTCAAGCCCCTCTTATCTGACCATTGCCTTAACAGTTACTTTTCCTCCTATCCATCAAGACAATTCTCTCTACAGATAGTGTCTATAGTCCCCCTTTAAATATGGTAAATCAAACCTGGAAAGCTACCTTGAGTAGTGCAGGCAAGGAGGCTACTACACAGCAAGAAGGCTGCTACAATTGCAGCAGTCCCAATTGATCCTTAAAGCCCAACCTCACAAGTAGGGTTTTACACCAGCTATCTGTGGAGTAACACCCACAAAAAGCCCCAGTTTCACCTGAAAACCATATCATCCCCCCTCATCCTGGCCCTGAGATTGTGACTGATGCCAAACCCAAAATCTACCTGGGCATATTTCAGAGGCATGTACCCTCTACTTCAATTGCCTAGCCAGGTCTCAGTTATACAAGAGTCATCTCTTATTTACGTACAATCAGGGGGATCTGTAGGATAACAAACAAGCCAGAATGACAGTGTCAAGAGTTATTCACTCTTTCATCTAGTTTCTTCTTTGCTCTCAGCTTGACAACAATAGGCAGAGGTGTGGTTGGAATGTTTGGCGTGAAAATGGAATGTCAAGACTCCGTCTGCAGATCAGGAGACCCATCTGCCATTCCCAAGGTCATGCCATGCAGGTGTTTGAACAATGTGGACCATTCTCATAACAAAAGAAGTGGATTTAATTGGATAACGCAATGAACTAAGGAAGTTGGCCAAAGGGGAAAAGCAAGTTTAACTATGTGGGCTTTCGTGTGGGAATCTCAGAACTGGTTTCACCTCTTTTATATCAATGTAGTGTATTTAATAAAGTTTTATTTTTTGGGAAGAACAATGCTCCAGGAGTTCTCTTTTTGGATTCGCTAGCTGGATAGTTGACATTGAACCAGCTCTCTCCTGGACCCCTCCAGGAGAGCTGCAATATCAAGATGTCAGCAGCCAACAGGGAGATGGATGGCGGGGTGAAGCTGGGAGAAGCCCCCCTCTGGGAACTGTCAACAGTGGCCCAAGTGGGGCCTGGGGACCAGCTGATTGGTGCATGTCCTAAACAGGGATCTGAAAAGCTGGGTCAGCCACCCATGCATGAAGGAAGGGCAGTGTTGGGAGCCCTTGCCCTGGGAAAAAGAAGGCAGCAGAGACAGAATATCCACTGGTTCCTCCCAAGGTTACAGTGATCCAAGCAATCAAGTAGAAAGCCAGGAGAACAGCTGAGTGGGAAGAACCAATGGAGGGAAGGTTCCTGATAGCAACCCACAGCCCTTCGATGAAACAGCTGAGAGAGAAGTTCGGAAGATAGAAGTCTGGGGAGTCACTTCACCAAGGTTGGTGACAACAGGAATGGGGACTACTGCTAGCTACTGCTGATACCCCATCCCCCCCTCTGCTACAGCCAATGGTGTTGAGCCTGACTGGAGCAAGGGGACCCATGCAGCAAAAGGCAGTGGCAGTCCCTGTCTGGTGGATCTGGGACAAGCCCTTCCACCCCCGGCAGTAGCAGGAACCCCTGCATAGGTGGCCCCACAGGTGGTGGAACCAACACCAGTTATATGCTGGTGTGGCAGGATCAGGAGCCTCCCCTCCTGATGGCCAGCCTGTAAAGCTAGCCTATTTTCTGACTCAGGTGTGGAATTATTTAGAGTGGTACAGAACAATGCACCATGATGAGCTCTCCCATATAAATGCTGTCACATCACAGCATATAGAATTGAAAGGAGATATGAATAAATTGGACAATAGAATAGAGACGATACAACAAACAATTGAGAAAAATGAAGAAAGAATAAAGACAGTGGAAGTGAGATCAAAACAAACGGGTGGGAAAGTGGATGTAGTAGATAAAAAAATGATGGCAATGAACAGGGAACTGGAAGAATCAATTATTCATTTAGAAATAGATCAAACCAGATTTTATTTAAGATTCCAAAATGTAATAGAAGAATAGGAAGAAGACCTAAGTACTATTATGGTAGGACTGATAGCAAGAGCATTACAAATAGATAGGCAAGAAATCCTATTGGAAGTCGATGAAGTGTATCGAATTAATACAAATTATGCTAGATGTAACAGACTGCCACGAGAAGTCCATATAAGATTTGCAAGAAAGACAGACAGAGATATAATTTATAAGATTACGAGAGATGACCCACACTCAAAGAAGTTTTTTCTTTACTGCAGGCTCTGAGGCTACAGGCACCCAGGGAGGTAGGGAGGAAATGTTGCCTGACTGTTCCCTCCTGAAACAACCTCAGAAGTTTTCAAGCTCATCTGGAGAGGCTTTTTTTTTAAAGAAAACCCTGAAAAAGCTGCAAGAACTGGAGCTGCCAGTCGGTTATGTTATGTTATGGAGAAAGAAATACAAACACTAAAACAAATCCAGAGGAAAGTAAGAGAGTAGAGAAGAGATTACAGATTCCTCACAGCACAGCTAACTAAAAGAAATATTCTATTTAAATGGTTAATCCCAGAAGGGATATTAGTATCGTGGCAGGAGAGAAAGATCAAGATAGATAATTTGGATAAGGCACAAGAACTCTATGAACAGCTGGAGGAGATGGAAGAAGAGAGCAGTAGCAAAGAGGAATTAGAATCTAGAAGCCAGGAAGATCAGCAATAGGAGATAGAAAGCAAGAAAGAAAAGGGATAAAGGGAAGAAGAAGGAGCGGGATTGAGAACATGACCACAAAGAGAAGCTAGAATCAATAGAAGACAGAAACCAACATATAAGTAGAACAATGGAAGAAGAAATTAGGCTAATATCGATCAATGTTAATGGATTAAATGCTCCTGCCAAAAGAAAACAAACATTAACAAAATTAGCAAAACAAGATATAGATATAGCGTGCCTACAAGAGAAATTTAAAAGGGGGAAATGTAAATAATAGTGTATAATCGGGATGAAACTGAAACAGAGGGGAATAGCGGTATATATTAGAGAGGGAATAAAGGCAATAAAGGCAAAATTAAAATATCAAGATGTAGAAGGAAGACTTTTAATGATAGAATTACAAATTTAGCAGAAATCATGGCAATTTATGCCCCAAATGAGAACCAAAGAAGAATTTTACAGCAAATTACATGAATGACTGATAGAAATGGGACAGGATAATATCTGTATGGTTGGAGACTACAATGCAGTGGTGAATGAAAAAAAGGACTATGTTAGCAGTATGAAAAATAAAAAATGGAAAGAAAAAAAAGCAATATGGTGCTGTTATTGTCTCGATTGAGGAATGAATTAATGTGCAATCATCACCCAGTCATGCAGGAAGTAATGGAGTCAACTCTAACACCAGCTGAATTTTTCTAGGGTCAACACTTACCCAATTTGCACCCTCGCTTAAATTCTTTCATTTTTCCCTAGTCTAAAAGCCTCCGCTTTAAGAGAGATTTGCATGTTCCTTACAGCACCCAACAGGTTTCAGGTATTCCTATTTCTGTTGGTCTCTTATATTTCAGCTAACTTATCCTTTGATTGTGGCATACTCTTGATCTGGCAAGATCAAGCTTTGAAGTTAATTTTGCTTTTGCATGGACTACGACCTTTCCTGCCACAGTTGTTAAGTGTATCACTGCATTTTTAAAGTTAGTAACACGGTTGTTAAGTGAATCTGGATTCCCCATTGACTTTGCTTGTAAGAAGGTTGCAAAAGGTGATCGCATGATCCGGGACATTGCAACTGTCATAAATAACAGTGTCCTGGGGTCATGTGATCAGCTTGTGTGACCTCCTGACAAGCAAAGTCCAGTCTCTTCTCAAAAGCCTCTAGTGATGGGGCACCCACAACTTCCAAAGGCAATTTGTTTTTTGAGACTGGGAATTGCATAGAATCATAGCTGCTAATTCTAATCTAGGCACTGGTAATATTATTAGTGTCAGGATTCCAAATAATATACCCATGGGAAAGAGAAGTCTAAGGCAGGTAGATTCCTTAAAGAACAGTTTTATTGGATACATCATATTGGCACAGACTGGTGAAAACCGACACTAACGGTTCCCGTGGTTTTCACCCAATCAGTCACATGTGCAATCAATGTGCTGTCCACGTGGAATTTTGTCCCAAGTTTCTAAACAGCCTAAGAGGAGACAAATTGCATGGCAAAATCAGCATCAACCATATCTTTGATAGAAGAAAAACCTACATTTTCAGAAATTCAACCATGTCTTAGTCCAATCCTCCATACTACCAACCTGCTGCAGCATATTAAAACCAATTATATCGTAGTTGACACAACACACAGAGTTTCAGTGCCATATTCGAAACTCAAAGGAGAACTTCATAGTAAAGAGGTCCATTCTTCCAATGATCTACAAGCACAAATACCAGGATTTGCTATAAGGTCAGAAAGTACAACAAAGTAAATTCAACTATTACAAATAATTGCTATAAGTTGTAGATGGAAGAAATGAAGGGCCTTTTCTTGAGACAGAGTGGAAATTCTTTTCATCCATCCTTGAGTAACTGTATAGCTGGATCAACGGTGGAGGGTGGGAGGTCACAACTCCTCTACTGCTAGGTCACCTGCATGGAAATGAAAGGTGAGAAAAACTAAGGAGGAAAGTTGGCAAATGGCAGAAGACCTTATGGCTCCAAACAAAGGGACAAAATTTGAAAGAAAGAGATATTGAAATTTGATTTGTTTGCTACATAGATGGAAAACATACACAGGTTTTCCATCTGTGGTAGTTTTCCTTAACTTATGATAATAACTGAGCTCAAAATTTTGGTGGTAAATCATTGCAGTTTTAAATCAAATCACCACATGACTGGATTCTATTTTACAATCATTTTTACAACAGTTGTTAAGTGAATCACATAGCAGTTAAGTCCAAATGTAGATTATTTAGTGTCTGGTTTCTTGCCATTTTTAAATTTTGCTCTAAAACAACAACAAAATCTCAAACCGTGATCATATAAACATTGAATGCTGCAAATGATCATAAATCTGAGCTTATTGCCAAGTACTCAAAATATGATCACATGAGGTTAGGGTTGGTGTGACTGTCATAACTAAAAGGACAGGTCATAAGTAACTCTTTCCGAGTTTGTCATGACTTTGAACAATTGAACAGCAACAGGTCATAAATTGAGGATTACCATTGGAGGGGTAAATCAAGCATGGGATTGATTTTCTGTCACTTTATGTGCTGATGCCCTCCCCTTAGTGTGAGTAAATAGGGTTACCTTAATGTTTTCATAGGCCTTTGCAGCATTCCAGATTTCCCTAGGAACTTCTGGAAAAGCCTGCTGGACTTCATCAAACTGGAAGATATAGAAAGAAAAGCCTCACACTGTTGCCAAGGTGTCTTGGGGAGTAATTCTCCTTCCTGTGGCCCCTCACACTGTAAGATTTTTGAGTTCAGCTCAGAATCTGATAAGTCCAATGAAACACGAGGCAACTGATAATCAGCTTTTATTTTCTGCAGAAAGCAAAAGACTGGGCAACCTTTTTGTCTCTCATCTTAACAGAGCAGGCAGAGAAAAGCCAGGCCTACTCAAAAAACAAAACCAACAACTTTTCCTTTTTTCTACAGTCTATACAGCTTACACCTATTGCTTGCATAGATTGTCATTGCTATAGAAACATCATTTCATATCACACGAACTTCATAATTTTTCTCAGCGCTTTGAAAACAGTAGACCTTAGAAGAGGAAAGAAATACATTTTCTTTGTTAGGGAATGCTAGCCCACGTTAGATTGCTGAGAAGACACATTTTAAGTTGCAAGCAAGGCTACTTGGCAATTCGCCTAGAGGCTTTATCTATGCAGATGGCACATTCGGTTACAATGGAGATTCTCTCAGCAGGGAATTGGAGGTGCAGTTAGGCACCCTCTGTATATGCTCTAATCCTTTCAGCTCTAATCCTTCAGGGACCCTTTCAACACAAATATTACCATCAAGACATCCTTCCCAGAATTTCCTCAAGTGGAACGAGAAGAAAAAGACACACACTTTGGTTCCAAGAGGGAAGTTATTTGAGGGTGGTGTCCCAAGAGAATCAGGGGACTCAACGGCTACAATTCATGACACTTTAGTTTTGCTATGTAGATGGATCCTGGGACAATGGTTCCCACAGTAGAGGAGCTGGTTCAGTGCTGGTGAGAACAATCTCCCGTGTGGGTCAAAATGCTGTGGAATTGACAAAGAAAAGACACTTTTGCTCATTTCTGAGACCCAAGAATCTCACTGCCAACATCCTTCTCTCAGCCTCTGGGACCGTCCAGTCCCTCTAATAGTGTTCCAGCATTTCTAAATTTTATTCCGAAAAGATCCCTGCCTGAAGAACAGCAACTTTTGTGACAAGCCATGTTCTCATGGTACTTGATGCCTGCCTTAAGGAACAATCCTCCAGTTATTGTTCACACAGGGACATTTTAACACTTGATTCTGTGAATGTTTGGACTAATCAAATACTCCTTCAAGCTCATGGGATTTCTGGGCCCTTATCTTCAGAATAAAAATGAACTGCTCTGTGATGGGAGACTGTCGAAGAAGGCTTCTGAGTGAGAGGCCAAAGCAACTTCTCCACCTGAAAAGAAACATAAGAGATGGTGCTGTTACTTTTGGGGAACATCCATGCCAAAAGCAGAAAAGAAATCCCAGAAATGTTGGTGTAGGAGGTACCTCATCTTCATCTTGTATCTCCACGGTAGCCATCCAATAGAGGATAGAGATGTCCAGCAGCATGGATTCCACGGGTGGGTCCATGGCTGGTGTGACCTTGCTGTGGGATCAAAAGAAGAGATATCAGTGCCCACATTAGTGAGCAACCCTCTGTTTCATTTTTCTCATAAGAATAGGATAAGCTGGGTCAACTGCTAGATCTGGGGAGATTAAGCCACCTTCCCCTCTCTTCTCTCCACTTCATAAGGAAAACATTTCCTTTGTTTTGGTGACCCCAATTGAAAAGATCCAAAATTGACATGCTCTAAATGGATAGTATTTAAGGTCAACCCTATGTGAACTGTGTTGCATTGAGCTGCAAGGTAACCAGGGTGTGAGTGACTCTATGAATTGCCTTCTCCCTTTTACTCACTGGGTACCCGAAACAGACTTTCCTTACACACTACAAAAGAAACAAAAGGCTGACCTGATATTGTATATTGCCATCATGGCAGCTAATTCGGCCGTAAAGCTGGTTAAATTGTGGTCTGAAGTCGGCGAAGTTTAAATTGTTGAAGACCAAAATTTCAAGCCTGGTGGCATAAGGTATTTTGTTTCGAGCAGAGGAGTGGAGGACTCTCATTGTAAAATATTTCTGGGCTGGTTTGATTGTGTTAATATCCGATACGTGGTGCGGGTTCCAGACAAACGAGCCTTATTCAAGAATTGCTCCAGAAGTTCTTGTCTCAATGATCACACTGAGGACCTGGATTATGTGATGTTCCTGTGCGATTGAAACGAGTCAGGCTGTCAGTCAGGGCAGCTGTGGAGTATTTTCTCCCAGAGTCCCTAGTGCTCTTCCTTTTAGAAGGAAACCTTGAAACCCTTCTGCGACTGTATCCATCCTAAGGTATATTTTGTATAACACTGAGATTGGCCAAAAAAAAAGAGACTGGGATTGAAACCCAGAGGCAAAGCCCAGCCAAAGAAACCTCTACTTCCAAGGAGTATCTGCTACTTGGTCTGTCTCGCTCCTCCTCTCAGAGTCCTCTTGCCACAGGTATTGGCTCATCTTCAGGTCTCTTTTGATAAGTTTCATGAGGAAGGGTGCTTAGAGGGTCAGGAACACTTTTGGCTCTGCCCAGTCCCTATGTACATCCTTGAATACAGGAAGAGGCAGAAGATGCCTGGATAGAGGAGTCCACTCCTGAAGGAATTCCATCCCTTTCCCTCTCAATGTCCCCATCCAGCCCAAAGCGTGTACTTCACTTTGTGGAGTTCCATCTGGATAATCAGTTTTTTCTTCCTTTGGCCAGAAATCGTAGAGGCCTCCACAGTGGAGTTTGAAGGACTTGCAGGCATGGCGTTCCTTTTTTTCTTTGTCCTCAAACAGCATTGGAAGACTTGCCTGCATCGTTTTCGAAATCTCTGTAACCTAAGAAAAGGACTGGAATGGATTAAAATATC
>JANHFT010004965.1:14129-25372 GCA_032467955.1 Pseudoxenodon macrops
GAAGAAGTAGAGATTCAAGAAGTGAAGAGTGGAAATGTGATAAGAGCTTGAAATGTAAATAATTAAAGACAAGGGTCATGTACATAAGATCAGAGTAATGATGTAAGAGAAGCAAAACAGTAGTTGTTGTTATATAAATAAGATGTAAATGAAATAATCGAATCAGGATGGCCACACTATGTCCAATATTTTTAAATGTTTTGTCTGAATAAAAACTTTATTAAAAAAAAAGTTATATTCAGGCGAGCAGGAGTTAGAGGATTTGCTAGAAGTTCCATCAGTGGATGCCCCTTTAGCTGGGTTAGCGTCATCAGCAGTCCTGCCTTTCAGCGGAAGGGCTGAAAGCTGAGGATAAAAAGGCCGGGATATTGACCTGCAAGACACACCAGGCAGCAATGTGGGCAATTAGATCAGCCACAGCCGCCTTCCTCTTTTCCTGGACTTTCCTGATGTGGTTGAGGCAAATGCAGGCTAGGGTTTCCCCTGAGGATACCCGTTTGCAACAGGATATTCACAAGTTAATAGCGGTAGCTAAGTATTAATCAGATGCAGTCATTAATGCCGCAAAATTTGTATCCAGAGCCTTAGTATCAAATGTGACTTCCAGACATTTATTGTGGCTTCGCCAATGGCAAACCGACATGAAATCGAAATGGAGGTTGGCTTCTGCACACTATAAAGGGCGGCAACTCTTTGGTGAGGTTCTTGAACCGATTCTAGTGGAAGGAAAGGACAAACGCAAAATGTTGCCCCAAGTGTACAAGAGATCAGAGATAAAGTTTTCCTCTTCCTTTTACCAGAGGCAGTCCTTTCGCCCCTCAGAGGCGGGGTTCCCCGCTCAACAATATCAGAGGCAGTACTTTCACCCTTCAAATAGAGCACAGGACAGATCGTCCTTTCTGGATCGATCTCACTAGTCACAGAATAGGAGGCCTTTTAGGGGATCCAGTAACTAGCCCTTTTGCCACACGAAGTGACTCGGGGTCCAGTACCCCGATTGGCAGCAGATTACAAGAGTTTGCGGACCAATGGCAGGACATAACTACGGATGCTTGGGCACTACAGACAGTGAGGCTTGGGCTCACCCTTGAATTTACATCCAATCCCCCCTGTCGCTTCATCCAATGCACAACCCCCAGGAATGCCACCAAAGGGGCCCTGATGGTGGCTGAGATTCAGCACCTACAGGATATCAGGGCCATAGAGAGGGTGCCAGTAGGTCAGAGAGGAATATGGCTCAGCTCTGGAATATGGGGAAGGCTCGGACGGGGTCTCTGCATTGGAGGCAGAGATGGGGCCGGGGCCATTGGTAACTGATGTGCCAGAGCCTGCAGGGTCGGATGGGAGTGAGACAGAGGAACAGGAGGAGACTGTTCCCAATGCACGCAGAAGAGCTGCCAGAAGGCAAGAACAGCTGAGGAGAAAAAGTGCTACTCGGGAGTAAGGCTTGAAGATGATTGGCCCCTCCCATAGGACATAAGAAGGAAGCACACAAAGGTGGTTGTTGCAGGAAGCAACTTAGTTCAATATCAGTTGGTGTATCAAAGCAGCTCTGTTCAGCCTTTTGTTTGACCTTGAACAGCTCCTTGCCAATTAATACTTTGGCAGTGTGCCAAGAAAGATAAAGGTTGGTTACATGATTGATGACATGGCCAGGGAGGAGGAGGAAAAAGGGTCATGAGGGCTCGTATTTTACGTGATAATTAGTTCTGACTGCATCGGAGTATTTGCCAGAATGTTGCTCCTAATAAATGGCTATATATCTTTTGAAGCTTGACTCATGGCTCATAATTTAAGTAGGGCATCTTTTGGAAACTTCACACTCTGCTTATTTGTTTTGGAGGTCAGCGTAATGCCATAGCTAGGCTGAGCAGCTGAAGAAAACAGATTCAGATTCTCATTCACAGCTGATTGGTCTTGTTCCTGCCCTCTTTTATCTATTCCATTAAAGAGGTACCTCTCTATGCTATATTCTTTTTCTATTTTTTGTACAATTCCTTCCTCAACTTACAGCCATTTGTTTGACTGTTTGAAGTTACAACAGCACTGAAAAAGTGACTTATTACTGTTTTTTACACTTAAGACTGTTGCAGCACCCCCATGGTCAAATGATCAGAATTTGGACAACTTGACAACTGGCATGCATTTATGACGGTTGAAGTGTCTTGGAGTCACATTATAACCTTTTGTGACTTTCTGACAAGCAAAGTCAGTGGGGAAGCCAGATTCCTCTAACAACTGTCTTACTAACTTAATTATTGCATCATTCACTTAACTGTGGCAAGAAAGGTTGTAAAATGGGGCAAAACTCACTTAACTCACTCACTTACTGTCTTATTTAGCAGTAGACATTTTGGGCTTAATTGTGGTTCTTCGATGTACTGCCTTGAGAATCCAAAGTGTGGGTATTACTCTGCCTTCTGTTTTATGGTGTAGACCCTCCCCCACCCCTGGCGTGCTCCACCCCACACCCATCCACATCCACACCCACAACCCAACATCCGGATATCTCCCAGCGCTGGCTTTACATGGCTTATGAGCTGTCTCGCTGAATTCTTGGAGAGGGGTCTGTCTGCAATAAATTCTTGTTTCAGACTGCTTCATCCTGCTTGATTTATATCTGTGGTGCCTTGACCCCAAGAGAGGCTGAGATGAACTTTCTGCCACGCTTCTCCTGGTTAATTCCCAGCTTTATTCAGTCTTGCATCCAGGAGAGACATATTTACTTGTTGAACTATTTAGAGAAGTAATTGTAAAGATAATTGTTACTTTGGATTCTCAAAGCATAGAAAGAATTTTTCAGAATACCTAAGCAGCCTAAATTTACCTCCCAAATACCGGAGTAGCTCACCCAGCCAAGTAGAACAGTTGAGAGGAGCGAAAAACCGGAGCTTCAGAGGGAGAGAAAGTTGGTTCCTTCAATCATTATCTGAGGGAATGCACGGAGGCACAAAAAGCCTTTCAGGAATGCTGCAGCCGTGCGGCTTGGATTTCAAATTGCGAAGTGCTTGATTGTGAGGAGGACCGGGAAGGTAGCCTGAGGGGACAGAACAGCTGGAGACACAATTTAACTGCAAGCCGCTGCAACTTAATTAGCAGGCTAACAGGTTTGACCAGCACCACTAAGAATCTGCAGATACATCAGCAAGGAAAGTGAGTGCTGGCAAGTCGGTTTGCCGGCAATCTCCATAACTAAGTGGCTGGAGTTTTAAAGCTTCCAGACCAGCGCCATTTCAGGCTTCTTCACTTAAGAGCTAAAGTTTGGTGTGCTTCCTCACAGACGTCCGGGTGCCCCCTCCCCAGCAGGGGGATGGAAAATCACCAGCACATCAAAGGATGGAGATTACAGCGGCATCAGATGGCCATGAGACTAAAGTGAGTGGGGGGGGGAAGGGGGGCACAGTACATTCTCAAGTGGAACAAAGAAGCCCTGCAGCTTCAAAGATGGATAGTGGGAAATTACTTGCCAAGAGAATGATTTCTAAGGCAGAGGAACACAATATCCTCAGGAGGGAGAGGGCTTTGGAAAGAGAGATTGTGAAGGCAAGGAGACAGACAAACCAAAGAGGACTAGCAGAGTTTCCAGAAGCCAGGGCATTCAGAGATAGCTGGGGATGAGAGTCAATCCAGCCTCCCAAACTGGTCACCAGAGGGCTCCATAGATCAATCCCCTCAGCCAGGCAATCTGTCAGCAGAGAATCAATGGGAGCCTGATTTAAAGAGGAAGCATAAGTCTCCAGAGACAACTTTTACTCCCACTTCAACTGGGTTACACCCTGAAGAGACTCAAGGCTCAGAGATTGCTCAGCAAATGAAACTATTAATATCCCTAATGCAAGGACTACTCACATCCATGCAACAGGGAAACAAGAAAATATTCTTGATATCAGACTCAGCCCTGGAGCATAGCCAACACCTGACACACCAAAGCCCGGGATTTGAGGAATTTTAGGGAATCTAACTCTCCCATCCCATCCCTACAGAGCAGAAATGGGATATCAGGAGAAGATGACCAGAGAGAATGGAGCCTTTCAAAAGATGAAGGTTTGGCTCCTGAACCACCTGCTTTCACTGGGCTGGCTGTCCCTCCCTTTTTAAACCTCTCCTGTTTAAGGTCAAGGCCACAGTTAACATGGGGAATGACACTAATGCCTTAGAGACTTCCCCAGGCCCAACAGATCCAAATGCACTTCTGTTTGCACAACCGTGATCCAGAATGAGGAGATTCCCTCACCAGAGTTATTTTGTGAAGTGGTCCAAAAACAATGGACTCAACCAGGAACATATGCTAACCCAAATGGGTATGACATTTTTTTTTACAATATAGCCTCAGACTTCGCAGAGAAGCTGCAATTGCCAGCAGTAGACCGCCTGGTTGTGGCCTTGAACTCGACTAACCTGGTATCCCAGGACACAGCAGACAATCAGAGGCCAGAGGATAGGAGGTCAGAATTGGCCCTTCACAGGGTGTATCAGGCAGCGGCCTGGGCAATCAAAGCAACCATGACCACCTTGCTTTTCAACAGGATCTCCTTAGCATGGCCTGAATGTAGCCAAATTCGTATCCAGGGCAATGGCATCAGCGGTGGCGGCCAGACGAATGCTATGGCTTCGCAACTGGCCGGCAGATGCCAAGTTAAAATGGAGGCTAGCTTCGGCTCCATTCATGTGTGGCAAGCTGTTTGGAGAAGCCATGGACCCCATCCTAGTAGAGACCAAGGTCAGAGGAAGATACTGCAATCCTTGCACAGGTGAGCAGACCAGCGGTCCTCGCCTTATGCAAGTAATTATTCCTTTCGACCAACAGAAGAGAGTCAAGGCTTCTTCCAGAGGAGGTTCACTCAGGGAACCGACCAACAACCAGATAGAGCCGGATTCCGAGACAGAGCTAAACAGCAGCTCCAGACCAAGAAACCATTTTGTGGCTTTGAGGGGCGCCCCTTCCGATGCTACAAGGGACCCAAGGACAGAATCTCCCATTGGCCTAGCACTGTTTGCGAGCCAATGGGAGGCAACCATGTCAGACATGTGGATTCTAAACACAGTGAAGCTAGGCCTCAGACTAGAATTTTGCTCCAAACCCCTGAGATTCTTTATACGCTGTCCCATACCAGGGGACAATACAAGGAGGGACCTCATAGAGACCACAATTCAACACCTGTTGGACATTCAAGCCATCCAGCCGGTCCCAGTGGAACAACAAGATCAGGGGTTTTATTCCATACTATTTGTGGTCAGGGGGGTGGAGAGCAATTGTCGATCTGAAAAGACTAAACAAGTACCTCATTTACAAGAGGTTCAAGATGCAATCTCTCCAGTCCATTCTGGATAGCATCCGGGAGGGCGACGTCTGAACATCAATAGATCTGACGGAGGGGTACATCCACATTACCATTCTACCATCTGGTTACTGCCAGATTGACCAGATCAAGAAGGATAGTCCTCAGCCAGGGGGCTCTGGTACAAACCAGAGCCACAATGGTTACAACTGACCAGTTGGCACTTGAGTGGAAAGCCCTGATACAGAGCAAGTTATCTCTCAGTCATCGCAACAATCCAGGCTTCCAGGACGCCTTCAACAAATAGGATCTACGATGCTACTTAGAAGACATTTTGTAGCTGGTGCGCCAAGGGTGACATCAATCCGATTTCAGTAACAGTAGAGCGGATCCTGGAATTTCTTCAGGATGGATGGACAAGGGACTGGCCTGAAGCACCATACGTAGGCAGGTAACAGCACTAGCATCGGTGTTGTCATGCAGTAACTTAGAATCCCTTGCACATCATCCTAGGGTGCGCAGCTTTATTAAGGGGGCAACCAATTTAAAGCCGCCGGTGATACACAAGTACCCCACCTGGGACTTGTCCAAAGTTCTGCAGGCAATCACCTTGAGCCCCTTCAAGCCATTATGAGAGGCTGACCTGAAATACCTCACATGCAAGGTAGTTTTCCTCGTGGCGATTACTTCGGCCAGACGGATATCAGAACTGGCAGCCCTTTCTGTAAGAGTGGATCTGTGTATATTCCATACAGACAGGGCAGTACTACGAATGGACCCTACGTTTTTAGCCAAAGTTAATTCCCGTTTCCACAGGGCACAGGAAATTATATTGCCGGACTTCTGTCTGAAACCCAAACATGATCTTTTTGTGATAAACATGTAATAATAAAATATAATAGACAGTTATGCTTACAGCCATAATTAGTACTGGCAAGTCTGCTGCTAAGTGAAGCAATCATTATGGGGAGGGGGGGATCATGTAACTGTTTCTCTGTTTCCTGCCCTGTTTTCTTGCTCATTTCCTTTAAAATGCTCAAGTGTCTGCTTACTGTCTTATACACATCAAAAGCAATGAGATTGCTTAGGCAATCTGGAGTTGGTAGCCACAGGTATGCTAGACGAACAACATACAGTAGTGTATCACAATCCTTTTTTCTCCAATCTCTTTGCTGGAAGCTAGGAAACAAGTGATTTCTCTTGGCAATCTCTCCTTTGCCTGACCCTTTCCCCCCTCCCACAGAATGGAGCGATTGGAGAGAAAGAAATTTCAAGAGTTAGTGGTTTGCATAGCATATTGCAGGTCCCAGCCCCAGATTGCTTTTGCAATTATATTATTTTCTATGTATAGAAGAAGAAACAGCTTACTTCCTTGCAATTCCTTTCTCTGTAATCTCTCTGCTCTACAAAGTGGGGGGAAAGAAAATATTTCATTGGGAATCAACACTTCAGTATCTATATTTAACAGACAGAAACGTCTGAGGCATTTTGATGATTTCTTTATAGAATGGGAGAGTAGTAGTACATGCCCTCTTACATGCCCTATTTCAAAATTGAGTCCAGAGAACAAATTTAGAAGATGTGCAGAACTGTTAGAGCAAAGACTGAGGAAAAATCCCATTGCAAAAATAGAAAAATTATGCAGTGGAGTCTGTTCTTCGCGCTCTCACCTTATTCTTAATATATTTTGTTAGTTGTATTTTATTTAATATTGTTAAATATTTAATATTTTGCATCAGTTTGTATAATGTTTCCCTAAGAAAATATAATGAGAATAGACTAGTTTCTAATCCTGTATTAAAACGTGAGCTTCATAGATCTTGAATTACACCAGGTTTGAGTTGCCTATAAGTAAAAGTATTACCTTCATGCTAATGAAGAATAGTGGTGTATTTCTCATTAAACTGGACACCTTGGGGTAGTTTGCTAATAGGTAAAAAAATGCCATTGAGGGATTAAATCAAATTTTCCTAAAGGGTCCTGTTGTCATATTTTAAAAGAACCTTCTTGTGTTCATGTGACTTGCTAATTAGGTGATAGCAGGACTATGTTTTATAGAAAAGGTCTATTTACTCCTGTAAAGGAGTAGAAAGGCTAAATAGGCTATACTATTGTGGCTTAAAATCAAAATATTATAGTTACATAGATCAAACATATGAAGATCCGTGTTCCTTTTGGTTACTGTACTATTGCAGGGGAGATCTATCGTGCTATCTAGATGCTTATTCACAGCTTCTTTTGCTTTCTTTCTTTTATAAATTGAGCAAAACAGTTAAAACAATTGTTATTTGGAGGAAAATGTAACTGGTGGCATCCTAAAATGGCTGCAAGGAATTTGTCAGTGATAAATCTATCATTTCACCTATTTAGAAAGCCAGACTGGATTGGTGAAAAAAGAATTCTACTTGGATGAGGAAGTTGATAAAAAAAAATGGGTAAAAGTTCCCCAAATGAGAACTCCAGGATTATTTCTTGTTCTTTTTCTTAATCATATTAAGAAGGAATACTGACTAACTACACATTTAACCAGTTTAACACTAATATATTTCTTGGCCTCTTGAACTCTCTCTTGATTTTTCTTTGCCTTCATCTTCCTTCTGTTTCTGCTGTTACTTCAGTCTCTTGCTAACTTATTTCATCACCCTCTTTGATCTTCATCCTTTTATTTATTTATATTTTATTTTATTTTATTTATTTATTTGTCGAATATGTACAAGATAGCAGGTATAGGTATAAACATAAGCATGGACCTCTTAGGAATGGGGTGAGGTCCACGGTAGACAGTTTGAGGTTGAAGCTGTGAGGGTTTGAGGCTGTAACAATTGAGTTGGGTAGAACATTCCAGGCGTTGACCACTCTTGCTGAAGACGTATTTTCTGCAATCGAGTTTGGAGCAGTTTACCTTGAGTTTGTATCAATTGTTTGCCCATGTATTATTGTGGTTGAAACTGAAGAAGTCGTTGAGAGGTAAGACTTTTATGCGTTTGTATATACTGATTGAGGGATGCTGGGCCAGTAGTAGGGATAATAGGAAGAGATCTTGCTTAGTTTCCCATCTTTTATTATACCAACGAGTATATTTTTATTTGTAAAGTTTTCATCACGCTCCTTATAATAAGCAGTATAAGCTGGGGGGCGCTGAAAAGAAGAGAGAAAAATGTGGGAATATATTGCAAAGATGAAGGAAATAAATATGCAGAGAAAGAGAACACGGAGAAAATTGTTAAAGGACTGGATTGATAATTGAGTCCAAGTTTTATAAAGTTATTTTATTCCTTCCTCAGGGCATACAAAACCATTGAAGAGGATGACTTGAAGTTTCCCCTTATATATGGAGAAGGAAAGAAGGTGGGAATAAGCCTTGTGTGAAAGGAACCTGAGTGCTGCATCATATTTACTACTCAATTTAGCCCTAAGTTGTTTAGGGTTTTCTACATTCTTCACTTTATTTTATTTTTCTGACAATTTAAGAGAATATTTTGTTTCTAATAATTCAGTTCCTAGGTTCCATAACAAACAAGAAGCCCGTTTCAGAGAAAAGCAGCTTCATTACTTTTATTGCTGAACTGTCTTATTTTGATTTTTGTTTGCTTTATATAAGTATGCATTTAACGGTAGTTAGGGTAGAGAGATTTTGAAAAGGAAAAAAAAAGTTTGGATAGGCAGTTTTGCAGTTTGATTGTATAGTTATATGTGATCTTTTAAACAGGGAAAAAAATAAAAAGCCTTTTTTGGATTTGTGCAGTTTGGAACAGTTGTGGAGATCAAATAAGTTTAGGGCAATAAGGATGCCTGCTGAATTTCTAGTTACTACGTAGGTTTTTTTTAGCTGCATTCACAGTTCATTCAGGGTTATGGATCAGAGACAGAAATAATTTTGTCAAAATAGCAACCGATTGCCAAACACAGAATTAGAGAATAAATTATTAGCACTGACCCCTACAATTCTGAAAACCTGGATCTATGAGGAGTGTGAGGACTCTGTGATCTCAACATTGCTTTTATTTGCTCATCACATTTATAAGCCCTTCTCTTGTGGCTTCATTGCTTATTTCAATTAATCATATGGACTTCTGTGTTGATCTGGCTGTTCTGGTCAGCTCTGCTGTATCTTACCTGTACGTTTTGATGAGAATTTTGTTTTTTCAACAGTATTTCTGTACCATTTTTTCTCTGTATATGTGTATTTTTCCCTAGAGTCAAATATTCCGCAAGGTCAAATATTTTAAAATTCAGTTTTAATTTCTAATACAGTAAATATTGATAGATATAACTCACATCAATCAAAGCACTTTGGCGTCCTCAATCATTTTTAAGAAGGTAAAGGGTTCCTGAAACCAAAATATTTGAGAACCACTGGTTTATAGTAGGAATTTCTGACAGCTGATTTTGACTCCTCCTAGTGGTAGCAAACACCCTAATGCCATGATGGCGAACCTATGGCACGCGTGCCAGAGGTGGCATGCAGAGCCTTCTCTGTGGGCATGAGTGCCATCACCAACTGCTCTTCTGATTTCCGGTGTGCACATGTGCACCGGCCAGCTGGTCTTCATGGGTGCAGGAGCGCCCGAAAACAGCCTGAAGACAGCCCAAAAAACAGCCTGAAAACGGCCCCAAAAAGGCCCCTAAAACAGCCATGTGTGCGCCAGCCAGCTGGTCTTCGGGTTCCTGGGGCTCTGGCTCACATGAAGACCAGCTGACCGGCACGCATGCGTTCCAATGCACTGGCTAGCTGGTCTTTATGTTTCCAGCACTCCGGCGCACACACATGCACACACGTGTTCCAGTTTGGGCACTCACTGCCAAAAAGGTTCGCCATCACCCACCCTACTGCAAGGTGTATATGAGGAAAGCCACACAGCCAAAGACATGCTTATGTTCTATAAGTTAGATAGGAAGACAACTTTCTTCAATTGTAGATATTTAAGGAATGCTACTTTACTGTCAAATGATAGCATACAACACTTATGACAAATAGCTTCTTTGGAATAATTTAAAGTGGTAGCCATTCAACATCCAATTCTATCATTTTTTACTATGTATTTTTAAGGGTTTTCTTGCTCAGGAATCTTTCCCCTAGTCTTCTGCAGTATTCCCATGCTTTTATGGTTTTTATCTTTTTCTAGGCTCGTGTCATGGCAACTATTGGGGTTACAAGGGGACTTGGAGATCATGACCTGAAGGTGCATGATTCGAACATCTACATCAAACCTTTTTTGTCCTCCTCACCAGAGGTAGAACATTCATATATCTGTTATAGGGGAACATGAATTAAACCAATATTCTCTTTAAAAACCAATGAAACAAGCTTCCTTTGTATTATTATTGTGCATGTAAAAGATTTAAAGTGAGTCCACATGAAAAATACTTGAGTTAAGAAATATTATTCATTAAGAAACAGATTATCAAACCGAGTATTTAGTGGGATTTACATAGTATAGATTTTCAAACCTAAAACTATTAAGAGCAAGTGAGCGAGTTGCATCTTTTTTTATAATCTCTTTTTTTTAATTATGATATTGGTGGTGTTTTTATCTGAAAATCTTTCCAATTGAAAAGGAAGAAATATATGTAAGTAAATAGGTATGAAGTCATTTAGAAAGTCCATTTCTTTTTTTTTTTAAGTGGAGCTAATGCCTTGAAAGGCTCTGACATACGGTACACATAATATACAAGGTTAGTCATAGACATCATAGCTTTTTCTAGGAGTAGCAATTCCTTCAGGCTACTGAAACTGATATTTTAAGGTTGAAAGGGTAGGCATAAGATGAGAAACTTCAATTTTTATGAATTGTTTTCTGCCAAGAGTGACCTAGAATAAGTGAAATATTAAAGAAACATATTACTGTGTTTCCCTGAAAATACGACATGTCCTGATAATAAGACCAAGCCTGCCCCGAAAATAAGTCCTCCTGAAGGGGTGGGCATGGCCAGCATAGGAGGCAGCCCTTCCCTTCCCCGGTC